>AYEL01067657.1:0-51751 GCA_000484575.1 Olivierus martensii
CATTTATTTATTTATTCATATTTATCTAACTTAAATTAAAAAAAAAAACTTAGAAAATCAAAAACTGGAATACGATTTTTACAGCGTTAGTTATTGAAGCTCCGACGTGCATGTTAAAGATCTATAATATTTGCCGTTACAATGTAACTGTTTCTAAAAATATTGCCCTGCACTAACATTAAATATATCAATAATCAATTTTTACACAGAACTATAAAATATAAGATTTTTAATTAAGTTTTTTACTGCTCGCTTAATTGCTTTTGAATCATTAATGTTATTTATTTACTTTTTTTCATTTTTTTCCCTTCATTTAAACAACATTTTAGTAAAAATTTCGCAATACTGCAATTTTGCTAGACATTTATTTATTTATTCATATTTATCTAACTTAAATTAAAAAAAAAAAACTTATAAAAGAAAATCAAAAACTGGAATACGATTTTTACAGCGTTAGTTATTGAAGCTCCGACGTGCAGTTTTAAGGTTTCACTTCTTATTCGTCGGATTATAAATTAACTTAGTAATTTCCTATTATTGTAGAATTTTAAATGTATTATTCATTGAAAAATGACGAAAACAAATTCTGTTTGATCGCTCTCCCTACAGGATAATAAGTTAGGATTATCGGTGACAATTGGTAAGTCAAGTTATTTAGAACAAAGATCGTTGTCATGGCAACAACAGTATTTTTAAAAATCTGACTTTTTCTGGAAATAACAATATTCTAAAATAATAATAATAATAATAATAATAATAAAATAATAATTACGATCTAAAATAAATACATTAAAAAATTAATTTTAGAAATCACATTATGTTTAAATACTTCTACAATAAAAAATCGAATGAGTAAATTCTAAATTACAAAAACGTGATTTAAACTTTCATAAAAACATATATACTGTATATATTTACGTTTTATAAAAGTTTTCAAAAAATTCAGTATAAATTTTTATTATTATTATAAATTTTAATATGCGACGTAATTAATTCGATATTAAGATTTTCTTTCCAAAATTTCAAAAAATAAGATAAAATAAAATTGTTTCGTTCGTCTAGAATAATTACTTGTTTTATAAAAAATTTATTACTAATTTAATATTTGATTACCGATTATATTCTCTATATTTTTAAGAAAACCTCTAGTAATGAAATTTTAACAATTGTAGCGTATTTATTAGATTGATTATAAATTTTTTATTATATTATACAAATAAAAAAAATTAAACTTAAAGGAAGTAAATAATAATAGATAATTTACAGTTTTATATTAATAATATGCATAAAATATTATATTTTAAACAAAATTATTTTAATGAGGAATATGTTATTTATTGATTATATCGAGGTATAAATTTAAAAATTAGGAGAAAAACTGTTTATTTTATTGTAGTAATTGTTAAGAACTATTTCTTTGGTCGGATCGAAACGGCTAAATAGCTGTATGATGTCTCGGATACGTTAGAATATCCATCCGCCTGGATTCAACAGAAGCAACGTGTTGGTCGGCATCAGAGAAGCGAAGATGGAAGAAGACTCATCTCCCGCACCAGCGACCGAATTGCAAACGTCTACAGGTTTAGACAACAGCAACAATTCAGAAATCGCTTCCTATTTATCAGAATTAACTGTCGAAAGAGATAGAATACCCAGTGAATATCAGCATGCAACGCGTTTGATTGAACAAGGTGAGTTGCGTAACATCTACCATTTTTCATCCACTTTTGAATGTATTTTGGAATGGAAAAATTACGATTTACTCTTGTACCGAAATCGATTTAATCGAAATCGAATTTAGCGTTACGCAGTCCATTTTTCGATCATCTAAAAATTATTGCATATAATTATTAATAATATCATAAATCGTCCATTAAAATACGAAAAGTTATAAAAAGAAGATTCCTCTGGTTTTCCAGTATGGTTTAATCTATGCGACAATTCATGTTTTTTTTCGTATTTATGGGGAGAGAAAAAAGTTTCGAAATTAATTATTTACTCATAAGCACTTATATAAAAGCGATTATAAATTATTAAACGATAGAAATAAAACGATTATAATTAATATATAATAATATATTACAAAATGTGGCTCATTGCTATAACGTTTAAACGTAATCGATTAATAATTGTTTATTCGATATTTATAAATATTTATAAGATAAATTGAATTCGTTTTGAGTAAAATATACCCACTTAATACGGCAACTAGATAGATTGCTGAAAGATAAATAGAAGAAAAAGACGATGACCAAGTTGTGGAATGACCTCGTTGGCTCATAGGACTAGGCCATCTATTATTGTGTCTGTCTTAGTATTGTTGACTGTCTCCAATTTGAATAAATTACTGTTGTGACTTCTAGCGCTCTTCCTTTTCTCTCGTTGCTTCCAACTCGATCTATACTCACCTTAATTTAAGACAACATTGTGTTATAATTTTTCGCATTCCTCATATAACGTGGCTCGTACCTGGTCGGCAGATTTTAGAATTCTTTCTGACGCGTCACGTTTATTACACGATACAAACCAAAATCGGATGCTTATCGTAAAACGTCATTAAATTAAATTTTCCACAAAGGTGACAAGATATATAACTTAAATTTTTGTTAAAGGAAAAAAACTAATAAAAAATTATCGACGGTTCTCCAGTTAAGTGAATAGAGCTTATCTAGAAAATCATATTACTTTATATAAGTTATCATGCGGTTAAATCACGGAGTCTTTTCTAACTGTAAAGTGGGTTTAGAAGAGATCGTGAAAACCATAAAAGCAGAATGAACATATATATTTTTTTATTTATTTTTCAAATAAAAATTTTTCTCTGAAGAAGCTCTGTACGCATTTGACCGTATTGGAAATTACGTGACCAGTTCATCGTATACCTAACGTAATATAAATACATAGGATTGATTCTACAAAATTTTATATAAACCCAGTTACTACTAAAATATTTTATACCTTTTTTTTCATATAGTGCTGACGTATTATTAGCCGGATATATAATTCTGACCGTTTTAGGGATTTATAAAATATTTTCGGTATAGTTTAGCAGCAATATACTGTGAAGAGATTTAAAACTTTTTCGAAATTTCCACTTTCGAAAGTATCTAAAATATTTTAGCAGCAAAGGTTATAAGCCATAATCAGTTTTAAAATGTGTTACATTTTTCATCTCACTTTTTTTTTTATTAGTTTGTTCAGTTTACTTTATTTTTTCCCTTTCATCAAGAATATTAAGCTCCAAGAAAATAGAGTGCAGTCGACTTTATTATAATTTTCTATCGTATTTTATATTCAGATTGCTTTATGTAGTATATATTTTAATATTTTCGAGGTTTCTCTGCCAAATTTTGATTTTAATACAATATTATCAAGATCTTATCGAGAATTTCATCAAAAGATTTAAAGAAAATCGTCGTAGGAAAATAAATATATTTTTAAATCAAGGCTATTTACATATCTTATTATTATTTTTAATTAATCAAACAATTTTTGTATCATTTATGAATTTGTTTCGAATATTTTACATTTTTTAATTCTTATAAATACGCTTTTATTAAATAAATGCATGATGTAGTACAGTAATTGAAATTTTTTTATGATAAAAAGTCGAATAGAAATGTTATTTTGTATCTTAAATATATAGAATATATTAAGGTCAATTCGTAATGAAAATGTATAGAAAAATATATCGTAATATAAGCCGCCTAAAGTCACTTCCATTACTTGTTCCTGTGGGGCATATAGATTTTAACAGAAAAAAACCGAAAAATATTGTTATAGGCTACTCGGGAAAATATTTCGTAATGAATTCCAGTTGAGTAATCTTCAATATACTAGAAAAAAATATATTTAAATTTTAAATTTGCCGCCATTTTAAATTAGAAATTATTTTAACAGTTCTTGACAGTCCATACACGCGATGTTTTTTCTTATTAAAAATTTAAATTAATAAAAAAGTCATTATGAATGAAAAAAATAAAGAAATAGAATTTTTAAACTGGCAACTTTATACTTAATTCTATTAATTATTCTATAAATATGACAAGTTTACTTTCTAGAAAGTACTTTGAAAATTTACTGTCAGTGAGAATAAAGTAGATTTATACATATAATAATCAAAATTGTCAAAGATTTCGTGGAAGAACTTTTTAATATATCGATATTTCTTTCTTATGCAGACCTACTTAAATAAATTGCACCTACCTCCATTTAGTTTTAAAAATAACAAACGCAATTTTTTTTTTAATTTCATAAATCTTCTTAAAGTCATGATTAATTGGCATCTTGGGCTTTCACTGAAGTGAAAGAAAAATGGATCTTCTGTGGAAAGAGGGAGTTAAGTTGTTCCTAATTCAATTTCTTAGTCTTTAATTAGTTCTAAAGCAATAGTTTGTACATTCATACACTTGTTTTCAGCAATTGTATGCAGATACAACTGTTCAATACAATGTCTTCCTATTCGTTGTATCCATGGTTACAAGTCTTTCATCTGGAAGATTCCATCCTGTTAATTTTCAGAGAGACTAAGGAAGATATTTTGTCATTTTTCTTCGGAGAGTCTGCTGTTGTTGATATACTTTCCCATTGTAGTCTTTTTTACCGACGACATAATAGTCACAGTCTTTCTTTTGGGGGGAGGAAAAAACATTTTTAGATTCTTATAAAACATCTCACACAGATTTATATTTAATTGTAATATTAAATTATGATTTATTTTTCTATTTTTTGTTTCTTCAGCATAAAAACCGCATAAAATAATTAAAATTTTGACTTGTGTTAGTCAAAATTAACATATTATATTTACGAAAATATGGAAATTTTTACTTTGTAGAAAGTTAACAAAAAAATGAAGATTTTTTTATGTATAAGTGTGTTTGTAATTTTTAACAAAAATTCTTATAAATTTTTTATTCACTTTTGTTATGCGATATTTCTTTCATAATCCATTTATCTAATTACAAGAATTTTTTTTTATGTTTATATCCTCTTCGTTCCTAACAATAATTTTTTTGCACATCTGCTCTTAGCACATTCCCTACTCGAAATTCTATACTTTTTTCATCTGTCTGAAATAGTTCTATTGTTAATTATAATAGTGTTCCGAGCTTTTAAAATTAAATTATTTGGAGTAGGCTACTTGGCAAGACTTGTACAATACTTTGAGCTCAACAAGAATGGACAGATGCATTAATATCAAATCAATAAAAAGCTTGATTTCTAAATTAAATGCTGTCACATTATAAATTTAATTACAACTACAGTACTCGTGAGATTAACGATTTCTATCTCAATATTTGACTTTCCTTAAGATTTTCTGATATCATACAATGATATAGCCTACATCTCTTTCCTTTTAAAATTTTCTATTATTATATATACTGTGTACACGTAAATTCAGAAATTAAATTTAGAAATTGTAAATGAATTTTCTTTAAATTAATCTGCAGTTTCTAAATTGAATTTCTAACGTAATCAAAAAATGTCATAGAAATATCTTTATTTTGATCGAATCTCTTAGGGATTCTTCTTTTTTTTATAATGTTTCCTGTTGTTACAGAATTTTTCATCTTGGAAAGAAACTTGAGAAACTCGCTCTCATTTTCTGTTATTATGGTCTGATATTAAGCTGTTATATTAACAAGAATAAACAATTTAATTAACGTAGTCACTGGGTTTATTAAAACCCGTTATCTTATTAAATAACAATCTTAAATAGCTGAATAAACGTGTTATTGTTTATAATATTCATAGCTAATACACGCATTAAATAATCGATTAAAAATACTATTTTAAAATATTCTTAAAATATAACTTTCGAATAAAATTTGAAGCTAAATGCGATAAAAAAATATATACATAGTTTATAAGTTCACCAACTCAATCAATGTAGAAAGCTAATGGATAATGACTTCCTTATCTTCTCTGCTATTTGTTATACTCTACGTTATCTTTAAGAGTGTAGATGATTTGGAAATTGCGAATCTAAGAATCGGTTCTGCTACCGCTTGTAAAACGACCGAATTCAAGAACCAAAAATTCAAATTTTCTCAAGTTTGGAATCAACAAATTGTATTTTTATATAGTTTAAAATAATAATAATAAAAATAAAAAAAATACGTGTTGGAATTTATTGCATTCAGTATTAAAGGTCGTTGAACTTAAACAGATTAGCTGACTAGCAACAGATAAAAATATTCTTGGCAAGATTTGTTAAGTGATAAATTTGTTTGGTTGTTTATATAAAATAACGTATAAACACCAATAAATACAAAGTATAATAGCATCTTCATAACTTTTGATATATGGCACGTATCCAGTTCTTATAACTTTTAAAGCGCTAAATAAATTCAAAATGTAGAAAAATTTTTGAAGAATAACTTATTTAGAATACAGATAAATAAAGTTTTCAGACAGGAAATAAAATTTCTGTAAACTATAATCCGGAAAAGAGGCTCAAAATTCTTCTTCAGACAAAAAAAAAGAATTATATAAATATAGTACATTTATATCCTGCAGGAACGATGCGTTAGATACGTTAGTGACACGCACACAATAGAATAGAGTTTGTCACGTTAGACAAAACAAAAATATAAATCTTTTTCTTTTTTTTCAACATTATATTAACTATATTTTTAATTTTTGCAACTCGACAAAAATTAACGATAGAAAATATATATATAAATCAACACAAACGTTAGTAAGAGATAAAATTTTTGTAGTCTATGTTTATTTTTCAATTTTTTTATATACTTTTATTATTGTTATATATTGAATTATTATTGTTTAACCAAACAACATCTAATCAAACAATTCGATTAAACAATACTATTTTCTTTTCTTCCTCTTAAAAAATTTTTATTTTCTTACCATAATGCATTTTGTTAGGTTCGGTTAGAGTGCCGGGTTAATTTTCTATCATTATTACTTCAGGTTGCCGTCGTTATCGATTGTGGGTGTTGTAAAACCCAAGTATTTATTCAAACAAATTGTCATTTTCTTCTCTCTTGGGTACCATTTTAATGATAGCAAAAACAATACTTTATGACGGTCATAATCTTTATATAACATTTATCTATTATAGATATATACTTCGTCAATAAACCTTCATACTGTCTGTCTCGTTACAAGTTTACGTTAGATGTAACGACTTTATTAAGTTCTCTTTAGCTTTTTTTTTTTTTTGTTTTTTTTAAAGAAAACGTGTCCTATGAACTCGTTGGTTTAAAGTTTTTGTCTTTTTGAAAGTGGTTATTATCTAATAATACACGACGTGCAAAAGGAAAGCAGTTGATGGTAAGAACAACAGACAAGGCAGATGATTTCTGTCGTCCTGAGATGT
Source organism: Olivierus martensii (assembly GCA_000484575.1). Taxonomy (NCBI): domain Eukaryota; kingdom Metazoa; phylum Arthropoda; class Arachnida; order Scorpiones; family Buthidae; genus Olivierus; species Olivierus martensii. Next base: position 7,343 of record AYEL01067657.1, read on the forward strand.
ACACCAGATGGTCGATTATACCAATGTTTTGGTTGTTAGTTCTATACCTTGATCCAGTTGTACTTCCAGAAATAACAAAATTATAGCTTAGTTAAAAATTTCTTCATATCGACTGACACTTCTTGTTATTAAACGGAATAAATCCTGTAATGTTGATAATAAAATAATTGTTATTACGTTAATCTATCAAATTTTATTGCAGTAATTTCGTTAGACAAACAAAACTAAACGATTTAATTTAACTGATAATATAATTTGAAAGTTAACTGATCATTTTCTTTCTCTCTATCTCTTTTGTTTTTTCTTTCGCTCTACGTTAAAATCTACGACATAAAAGCTAATGCAACTTCTTTATCATTACGTACATTAAAAATATGTCATCGTTATCTTTCTTCCGGTAAGAGAAAGTATTGTATGACTTATTGCGTCATTACTAGCAAAACTTCGAAGTATGAAGAATATAAGTTGAGCGACTTCGAGAATTGCTTCAATTTTACGATATATGCTTTTTTTTTAGACGCCAGCAGTTTTGTAGAGATTTAATCTGGTGTGGAATGTAATAGTTATTACTTTAATCCCCATAAAAATCTTTATTTTTATTTATCTTTATAATCATTGAAGATGTTTCACTGTTTTGATATATTTTTATATACCAATATATATAAATAAAATCGATAACGGTTTAGATAAATTTGAGTAATAAATATCGTTTCTTTTTTCGTAGATTCGTTTTGTGAATAATTTGTTTGAATATTATAACTCGAAAATCGATGAAATATTTCTAACTGGAATGCAAGTTATATAAGGGTGCTCATGTGCACTTGATCATCGAGTGCGTTGAAGACAGAATATTCGATTTTTGTTTATAAGATCTAACGAATCGCTCTCAAAACTTTTTTGAAGTTTGGTGAATGTTTTTATCGTGTTCTCAAAATATACGGTTATATGTTATGCAGATTTTTACGTTTTACAGTTAATTAATCTTGTAATGATGCCATGTTAAAGAATGTTGATATAAAAAATAACTTTCTAAATATAATAATAATTTATAAAAAAAAATGCTTATATTTACATATATTTGTTCAATTATATATAAAATATAAAATTTAAATGTCTAAAATTGCTAGAAAAATAATCCAGTACTAGGCAGAAAAATATTTTGTTGTTACCAACGTGTACTGGAGTATTTTTTTTCACTAATCTATAGTTGCAGAACGTCTACAGTTTTCGTTAAAAATCCGTTACTGTATATTTATTTTCTCTAGTAACGATTCAAAAAATTATAAATTATCAATACAAATGTATTTAATTAATCCGTTATAAAGTATTTAAGAGAATGATTTTATTTTTTCGGGATGTTGATGAATGTTTACAAATTAAGCATGTTTGCTGTCCTCAATAAACACGCCAAGACAAACAATTCCATTAAAAAAAAAAACGAGTAAACATAAACAAACCGCAAACGGATTCGAACCTAAACATCAAACGAACACGATAAACATACTCATAAACGAATACATTCGTTTTTTTTTTAACTTAAAATATTTACATCTATAAAAGGGATAATTACGAAAATTATTTCTGCTCTTTAATTAATTTAACGTACAATTTGAGTTACGATAGCCGGTTTAATAATATTTAATTATTTTTTCGTAAATGATGATAATTTTCTACATACATCTACGTATGTGCAATACTTCTATACCAAAATTTTTATTTATAGATCCAGCTATACTATATAGTCTGATAGTTTATAACAGTTAAAATTTATGTTTCTATGGTTCTAAAATTGTTTTTTTTTTCGTGTTTATGCTTCGATACGAAATCGTAATAAAAATATAATTGTAAATTATGTTTACTTACTGCAGCAGGCAAATATACAACCGCATTTTTTTAGTGTTGCTGTAAGTAAACATGAACTGGATATAATATATTGGTGTATTTGGCGAATAATTGTTTTAAATATTGTTAATCAATCTGATAAGACTGTTTTACCTTTTAAAATTCCTATTAATAAATCACAAGATGCATATAATTACTTTTTTATTTGTAACCGATCGAGTTCAATTACATAAAAAGTATCAAGTACTAAGTAGCCGCTTAACTTCTATATATCGAATTACTTATTCCAGATAAGGACTATTCGGTTGTTGCTCCTGTAACAAAGCTAAGCTAGTTAAATTAATCGAAGCAGCGACTAACTTCTTGAAAATTCAATTGATGTTGCTGATTATTTTCTAATTGCCTCTTTCTATTGTTGGACTTATTTTCTTTTTATAATCTCATTCGTGTCATTAAATAAATAATGAAAACAAGAACTGTATAATTTCGTGGTAAACCGAGTGAAATATACTACTAGAAAATTTTTTTCCTTCTGGCTTGCAGCGCAATTCGATTATATGATCGAAATATTTTTTTTTTCGTATGATAGTAAGTGTAGTGTCCAAAAGAAATGCTTTTTCTATTCCTGTTTGAACGGAAAAAATATATTTAATGCGATTGGGATTTTTCCACGTTTTGATTCCACTCTTTTAATACTAGTGTCAAATTTGACACTTGTATTAAAACTATTTCCTCTACCTGAAATTTTGACATTCGTAAGCTTCTATCGATCGTTATCGAACTCGCGATGTCTATATTATGACTGGTTCTGTGTCGTTGACTATTTCTAACGGTATATAGCGCATCTACATATCTTGAGTTGCTTTGCAAATATATTATTTTTCAATCGAACCGGTACTTCGACCGGTGTCGATATGATGGAAATGTCTAAAGCATATCCACCTGTCGACAGTTCTGGCGCATCGATCCATCGATTGGTTCCAAAAGCACGAATCTGACCTGAGATATCAGCGACACCTATTCCATCCCCCTTACGTTGAGCTAAGTGATGAAGTGTCCTCCCCTCGGTTAAGATCGATACCGTCTCACTTGCGTTAAGTTACCGAATCTCGTACGTAAAGTGATGTTGCTGCTTAGCCGAATAACATCAAAAAATAAACAAATATCTGTTCGTTCTCCTTACTTTTCTTTCTGTCCTTCACTTAGCGAGTGGTAGTTCGTTTCTGGTATCAATTCTTTACTTTACTAATAAAATTTCGAATTTTAAAAATCATTAAGTTAAAAAAGTTAAACGAACTAAAACGTAATGAAATGGAAAGTTTCTATGAAGTTCCATTAACTATAATCAAGCTAATAGACTTACAAATGAAAGTTAAATTTAAATATTTTATAACGAACTATTAAAGCTGTTCTAAAGTAGAATTTTGCGTACAAACATTTTACGTTTAGTCCGCCGATGACAGGTGACAAGTTATACCTTACCCTTAATATTCTGGGCATTTTGACAGGTAATTTTTTTCTTTTTTTAAATAATGGCAACTAGAACATTTATCAAATTAAAGTCACATTTAATTAAATAATTGTTTCACACGTTTTGAAATCTGAGTCACGAATTTTTTCTTTTTTTTTTTCTGGGAGAAATTTTCCCAATTACTTAATGAAGATGTTTACATATTTTAAGTATATTTTTTAACGCATTTGTATGCTAAAATTGTCTAAGTTCGCAATTCTTTCTTGAGAATTTCCAGTTTTTAACATAATGCTTGGAATGATAAATTTTCTAGAAAAATAATTTTCGGTAGATTTTTGAAATATGAAAATTTCATCGATTTCCGAGGACGGAATTGTTATTTGGTTTTTCGCGACGCTTGCGATGTAAATAGAGATTTTTTAAAATCCAGTTGTAAGTTTGGATCCATTGATACAGAAGATTTATTTAAGATCAGCAGAACGATCGTGCCACTTTTCTGAAGATGTCTCTATCGTCTTTCGATGACTTTATTAGATTCGTTAGCAACAACGGATGAAGGTTAACAACGTCTTGTTCCAGTTAAAAACTCTCTGAAACTATCAATTACTGAAATATACCTTTCGGTTATGTTGTTAAAAATAATAACAACTTTAATAAAACAAACGAGTTTATTGCTGAATTGCTTATATTTTTGAGAAAATCCTCAATGGTCCAAAGTCCCACAGCTGTTCCGCCTCTTACCCGATAATTATTCCCCATTCGCTAGCAATCATTAATAATGTCGAAATATTTACTCAATAAATTAACACAAAATGATACTGATATTGTTATTGGTAAATATTTATGTAGTATTAAATTTATTACGTAAAAGATATTTTCTCAATGAGCAACTCTACTTCGACATTTAAAAATTAATACAAACAGTGTGATTTATTGTCTGACGATACAAGCGCCAACCAGTTGCAATGGCGATTTTCCTTTCGTATGAAATGTTTACATTCTCTTAATCATATTTCTAAAATGTTGACATATTTTCGAGTATTTTAAGGACGTTATTGATATTATTAGTTTCTATTTAGATAATATAATTTCACCTCATTTGCTTAAATGAGTCGTCATAGGATTTTATGTGATGGACACCGCATTGTATTGATTGTTTTGTAATGTGTGAATGATTGATGGATATTTTCGTTGGTTGGCCCTAGAGACTAATGAAGCCTGAAGGCCTACACGCAAGTTCAGCGCCCTTTCGTCGCAAGTGATCCATCAAGCAGACATAAAAGAGCTTTGCACGACTTATGGAAGAGACAAGTTAGTTATTTTGCCCTTCGACCCTCTTTCTCTTCGTACTTCGGACGTCTCTTGCCAGCTGCAGATGTTTTGCTTGATGATGGAACAATTCCTTTCTATAGGAAAACAGTAATATTGATTTTTATATACGATAGTTCATCACGCGCAGGTGATCTTCTCAGAATTTATGCCAAAATTTTATCATATATATCATTATCAATATTCTTAATTTATTAATGTCAAAAAAATTTGGAATATTTCTTCGCGAATTGTTTGTTTGCATTATCATTTCCAGTTAAATTTCTCTTTTCCATTAACTATACAAGATTCGCTCTCGAACAGATCAATGGGGGTTGGAAACAAATGGTTGAAATATCTCTGTGACAAGCATACTAACCTATGTCCCATCAGCAAACGTTAGCAATTAACTGCTGTAGTTAACTTTATGCAGGTGACTATTAATCCGTTTGAGCGTTAGTAAAGGAAATGAAACCAGCAGTAGACAGAAACTATTATATTCTCTACTGCATAGTATTAAAATCAGAAATTTAATACGAGCGATGAGTAAAATCCGTTTTGACAGTTTAAAAAAATTTTTAGACTTTTACAAAATATAATTATCTTTTTATTACGACCTTATTTTATCACAGATGGGGTTTAAAAAACTTAATAGAGATTGTGTACCGAACAGAGACCATTTCACTTAATAAATAGCCACAGAGAACATGGTTGAACGTTATAATAATTTATGGCATTTTCTTCAAAGCATTACCTATAAATTTACAAAATTTCGATTATATTTTATCCCTTAACCGTTTCGTTCGAAACAGTCTCGAGGTTATATAATAAAGAGCAAATACAATGAAAAATGCCAGTTAGTATTTAAGATTAATAAACTCGATAAACCTATTCAATCTGAAAGAATTCTCACAGAAAATCATGCAGGAATTTATTCATAGAACAATATGTCATTGAAGAATGAAATATGATAATGATCCTGTTTTTGCTTTAACTTGTAAGATGAAAAACAAATCGTAAATTCTTCGTGCTCGATTCTGATATGAATCAAATTCCGCATTAGTGGCAATATCTTTAAAGCTTCTTTTGTATTATAATTGAAGTCAATAGCATAACAAAGAATATGACAATATACTCCTCCTTTATGGTTATTACTAATCCTACTTATGATAATAAGTAGAAAAATTGTGAATAAAGATATCATTGTTGAATATAGATAAGAACAATATGACAGACTCATCATTTAATACCGGAGTTAAAGCAGTGGGAATTGAACTTTCAGATTTTCATATCCTTGCAAAATAATAAAATCTAAAGCTAATTCATTCGTCCTACAAAAACTGCATAGAAATATGATAATAATCTATATAGTCGACTATACTTTCGGAGTTTTTATGGTCGCCGCTGGTCACGTTTTAACAACATACACAATCTTCACTATATCCATCCCCATTCACCTCATCATTATAGCTGGGCGTTCAAAACAAAGAAAATTTCATCATCGTTAAGTGCTTTATCATACCTGCATATAAATATCAAAAATGGGTCATGGCAACTGATGAAAACCAGCGTGACGATCTTGAAGAATAAAATTGTATCTGCTGTTGTAGTGGTTAGTTTATTCCATCATAACTTTATAATTATTGTAAATAATCAATAAATCGATCGGCGATATGACAATTATGCTTGTCTAGCTTCTCTTATTAAATTATTAATATATTATGCGTAACAGAGCATCAATATGTTCCTATGTAATTTTTTAAAATGATACTTATATACATAAAATATGTGGAATATGTTTTAAGTTTCTTTAAATTAATTTTTTATTAAATATTTTTCTTTATTTAAATCAGCTTTATGATTTCGATAGATTAGTTTTATTATTTAATATAAAAATCATAAGAATAGAAACAATAATAAAAAGATAAAATTGATTTGTTTTACGAGGATAACTTCGATTATCCTTGCAAAACCAAAATCAGTTTTTTGAGTTTATAACCTAATTTTCAAAAGGAAAATCTAAAGAATAACCATAAAGAAGAAAGAATGGCATTCATATCGTGAAATTAAGAAATGAGTAAGTTACTTCTACTTCAGTACCCAACTATCTTGAGAGATATCCAAGACAGAAATGTGGCCACTAAAATGATTGTTAAATAAAGTTAGATCATAAAGGATGAATTTATAATAATTTCATCGAATATTCTAATAAGGGTGAATCGAGAAAAATGAAAAACCTGGAGATTTTTCCTTCATCTTTTCCTCGAATTCCCTTAGGGAAAAAACATTTTAATACTTTTACTGTGAGAAAAATCGCATAACATCAGACATATAAGACATCGTGCCATCTGCTATATAAAACAGAAAATCGAAAACTTATTTAAACTGTATAAATATGATAAAAAGAAAAAACAAATAAATGAAAGTGAATTAACTGGCATCTTCCCCAACAGTACAAATAAAATGCCATTATCTCGGGAGAAAAGTGCTCCATACCACATGTGGGAAAATTGCTGTAAGTGCTAAAAACCAAGAATATTAGTGCATTAAATCATAAAGTTCGAAAGTATTAGTGAACAAATTTCCACACCTTGTTCCAGTTCAGATTATAATGCAATTTACTTTTCCATTTCTTTATAGTTTATATTAATTTATTTTTCATTGTTGAAGATATATTTGCACAATATATTTTATTCGTAAGTACAATTTTTGCACATTATCTTATATACAGTATATATCTTATTGCAAAATTATTTAAGTAAGCATTTAATTTAAATAATAAGTATCAACGATATATGCACTATACTTATTATTTCAGTCACATAATAGAATAACTGTAAAGAATATTTCAAGATTAATTCTCGGGTGTCTTGGAATGAGTAATTCGTCAAATAAAATATTTTATATACACTACACAGTAATTAATTTAGTTGATCTCTGCTTTTAACTCAACAGTTTCTAGTGTGTGATCTCTGTGGCTTTAATTAATATCAGAAGACTTGAACAATTTAGACCTAAGAGCATTCTCCACAGATATTCTGTACACCCTCTGAATTCCAAAAAATTCTTCAATTATTATGTGCACCGTACTCAGTGATCACATAAATGCAGCGATGATTCTACGAGTTTTCTCTAACAGGAACACCTTGACATCTTCATCTATTCTTAGTTTTCTGATAAAACAGCAATAAACGACCCAATCAAGTAAACACAAATACCTATTCCTGAAATAGGATTCGAATCCTTTAATCAAGTATAAGAGGAAGCACAAGATTGCACTTTATTTCTAACAAGAACAACTCGTACAAAACTCACCTTTCAACCCATTGGGATCCAGTTTATGATGCTAGCTAGCAATTATTTTATATTCTTTAGTCGTTTGCTTACAATGACCTAAATAAAACACTATTGCACAGATCTTACTTCACCACCCATGAAATTGCAGATAGTCAGACGAGTTTGACCCGTTTTATTTTTTCACTATATTAATAAATTATCGAATCTCACATTTCTGTCATCTTATCTCAACTTATCTTATGTTAACATTCTGAAATAATTTTAACAAAGGAGCTGTACTTCACATAACCTTCAAATGCAAATTTTTCCGTCGTAAATATTCTCTTTCAGAATGTACTGTACTTTTTGACCTTTAAGCTCTCGAACAATAATTTAAAATTAACGAAAGAGAGCGAGAGAGAGAGAGAGATTTCGTGATTATAGAAATTAAGCTCAAATAATTTAAAATAACGACCGAATAAAATTACCGTATTTTTAAAAATGGATTAAATTAAGAAAATATATTTATATAGTATGTTGATTAAAAATATTATTAAAAAAAAAAAAAAAAAAAAAAAAAAAGAAAAATAGTATGTTGATTAAAAATATTATTAAAAAAAAAAAAAAACAGAAAATTCAGATAATTTTCGGATTTAATGAACTTTGAAATTTCTCATAAATTCGATAAGATTTATTCGAAATGCATTAATGATTCGGAATCGAGAAAATCCATCAAGTTAATCTAGTTTAGTATTAACACGAAATTGATAGATATCGTTAAAATTGAGATTAGACGTGTTAGATGGGATAGATTTAGTTAAATGATCTAACAAACAATTGACCACATTAAATTTTACAGGATGCCATATTCATTTAGAGATGAAAATAAATCAATCCATAACGTTGTTTAAATTCGATCGCCTATATAAGTTAACTACTACACGATAGATTTAATGCGCTGTAACTGTTGATACAGTTAACCTAAAATGAATTTTGAAAGTTATATAGCTTCAATTATTCAGATTACTAGTACTAATAAACAGAAATATCAACCACTACGAATAATCAGAATTAAAAAAAAAATTATTAAATTATTTTTACGCGTTTTAAATCTGATCATCCTACAACTCGTTTTAAATAATCACCTCTCATATTTTTGCAGGAATTTCATTAAAAATTGTGGATAATTAGAATTAAACTCGGTGAAAATCGTTCGCGACGAAAACAGGCAAAGCGTTATCGAGTTTCATTTGAGCACTGTGCATGCTGAACTATCTATAAATAATTATTTGGGTTACCAAACTGATAAACAGATGAGCTGGCAAAGCTCATTGCAACTTATAAATCCCATTAAATGAAAGCAATTGTTTTTTTTTTTATGTCTCTGTTACGCCGTATTTGCAAAGTGCATATCATTAATATTATTTGGTAGAAATATTTTATTTCTTGTATTGAATATTTAGCATTAAATTTTATTTGTCGTCTGAATTAATTTATTCTTTTAAACGAAAAAACTTGAGCCAATAGTTTAAAGTCGGTTCTATTCTTTGAATTGAGAGTTCTTTCTAGTTTTATGCATCTAATACACGACAAAAAACATAAAAATATATGGCATAAACATAAATAGGTCAGTAATATAAATGCGTGTCTATAAAGGTTAAGTATGGAATGTCTCAGACAGAAGTAAAAATAAAACATTTATGGATGAAGTAATTTAAAAAATGAAGGTGTGCTAAGTTGATGGTCATGTTTTATTTTTCCTGATTGTTTATTTCGCCACTTCCTCTCCGCCGGTTTTGCTCATCCCTCGAGTGGTGATACTTATTCATTTACATCTGTTGAATTTATTATAGTCGTAGTATTCTCTTACAGTAACGAGATTTTACCAGAGAGAGATATTCTTAACAAGCCTTCTTCTGGGAAATTAGAAATTCCGTTAATAAGTCTGTTAGAGTATTTTAAAGACATAAAAAAGAAAACGAACGAATTTTACAACTATCCAAAAATATCTGATTAAAATTATATATTTCAGCAATAAAGTAGAATGATTTATAACATTAACTAATATTATTTACATAATTTAAATCATTACAAACGAGAGACGTGTTTATCTTTTACATTAATTAAATATATATATAAAAAAATATTGAATTTATTATCAGTGTTTTTATTTTATTCACGTTTTTGAACTGTCATATATAAATAATTTTCTAATTCGATTTTTTTTTTCTTTACACATCCTACACGATTTTTATTTTTACATTTTAACTTGATCTCACGCAAAAATGAAAACCGAAATTTCGCATTAAGGTTTTTTCTGTTTTTTTTTTTAACCATAAAAATATTCCATTAAAAAACAAATCTATTTTGAAGCTATAGGTATTAAAGGAGATTAAGTAATAACCGGATTTAAGTTTCTAAAGTAAATCTCACATTAAAAAAAGTTAAATAATCTCTTGAAAGTTTAGAAAGTACAACGAATAGGAGAAGACGACGAAAATTTTTATGTAAAAAAATATTAACGTTCTAATATATTATCAGTTAAAATTTATGAATCCATCTTTAATTTACCTTTCTGTTTTATGCAAATTATAATATAAACAGAAATTATCCATTAATTGTTTGTGTAAAAAATACTGCATAAGTTTTGATATATTCTATGCATAGTTTATAGAAAGTATTATATATTTATTCGGGATTGACAGTGCGATTTTATAATGGTTTCTGTGAAGGAAAATCAATGTAGTCAGCGATGGCGAACAAGTGACCAAGGTATGGTTTCAAAAGAATACTGGATAGCTCTTTATTGCTCTTTACCAATAAAAGTTTTTGGTGAAAATTGGGCTTTTAACAAGACAACGCTTCTCAATATCGATCAAAGAGCGCTAAAGAATTATTTGTCAGAAAGTAGTTTCGGCTATAAGATTTTAGATTGGACTACCTGGAGTTCTGACCTAAATCCTCTTGAAATCTTTGGGTGACAAAGATAGGATGGTTTATGCCAATAGAAAACAATATAAAGGATAAAACAAAAAAAGAAATGAAATGTTTGAAAAAAATCGACCAGAATTGATTTTAGTAATACCGAATCGATGAAAATTGTAGTTTGATTTAAATAAAAAAAGCACTCTCGGTTATTACACAAAAATTAAATTTATTTGACAAAATTTCAAAATAAGCGAAAAAAATAACTTTTATTAAAAATTAAATTCGTTTCTTAATTAATAATCTTTAAAAAAATTCAATTTTTTGATACAAAATTGCTTTTAAATAATTATTTATGTTCATTTAAATAAATTTTTAAAACATCATAAAGAAAATATGAGGTTGTTAATTAGTTTTTTATTCTTTTCATGAAAAAATAGAAGTTGAATTTGTTAATTAAATAACCAATTGTAAATTCTTTGCTTTACATCATAACATAATGACATTAATAGTGTATTAAACGGAATCTTAAGATAATTTTAAAATTTTTAGTGTACTTTTCTCATTTATGAAGAATCGAATTTAAGATTGACAAACTCGTTAATAAGAATTAACAATTTTAGCGTGGTCGTTTATCATTTTCAAGATTTTTAATGGTATTTTAAGATAGGTTTTTATTTATATTGCGGTGAGTAGAGATTAATATCGTAAATCGAATCATTTGTAAAATCGGATGATATATGAGAGCGATCCATGTCGTGACCGAGCTTCAATGAAACTTTATGCATCTATCAAATATTATCCAGTCTCCATTACTTGAAACTGTTCCATCCCTTTCGTTCCTCCTCCGTTATGGAGACTTTAACACGCAATGTACTTTCGCCATTGGAATCGTCCAGCCATCGTTTCCGAATCTCTTTTCTACCTCTCTTACCTGGCGCCGCTGTCAACAACACAGCATCGATTATACGTCACAATCTGACAGAGTCATAGATCATATTCACCTTTCTGTTGCACAATGTCATAAAGTTGTATTGATTTTTAAAAATTCCTACAAGATTTTTATCGCTATTTATGTTCTTTCTCGTTACGATTACAAGTACGCTAACTCACTTTGAAAATTAGTAACGAATGAAGTGATTGACAGGATTTTAATGATTTAACTTATGTTATGCAGTCAAATAATATTAAAATTTATAAATTATAAGGCTTTTTGGTTGTAGTTTCTAGCAAGTTTAGAGTTTTATCACTAAAGCGTTAGCATAAATAAATTCAGATGTTTCTTGGAACCATTTATAATGGAATATAACAGATTATGAGCTACGTAAATTATAAATTGGCAGAAAATTTATAAAGCTTATGTTTTTAGTAGTTCATGATTAATAGTCTCCTTCCTCACTTCTTAATTGATATTTTAAAGCTGAAAATCAGCGTTAATAATTTTACTTCTTTCGATTATTTTCTTAAGATTTCAGAAGATAAATATTTCTAATCTATGTTACACGCTTTTTTTACATGTCATATCTTTAAAATTTTCTTTATCTAACTTTTAGCTGACTCAACTGTTATATAGTTGTTCATTAATGTCTGATTTAATCATTTATTTCCATTTTGACTCTTTCCACTTCAGTGGAGACAGCCAAGTTCGATCCATGTCAGAAAAGACCGATGATTTTTCAACTCGGTCTACTATGGGTAGATGGACAGTGGTAGTCGAAAAAACAGCAAAAAGAGCAATCTGGCCCATTACCTTTGACTTACTAGTCTATATGAACAGCAATACTGGCGTAATCCTATGGTAGTCTGTAAAATTGCTTTCTCTTTCTTTCTTATTTTTTTTAATCGATGGAAAAAAAAAGAATTTCGTGATATATACTGGGTAGACAAATCAAAAAATATTGTTGCAAATATCCGAAGAGAATTCATAAAAATTGAATGCGAAATTTTTGCCATTTCGATTTTTATGAGTTTTCCAGCGATGTTTGTGCATACCGAAATATAAAACTTATATTCTAATAAATATTTATGCAAAAGCAATCGTTATAATTAAGTTTTTAATGAATTTTCTCTACAGTTAAAATTATTCCGAGAAGAAATTTGAGACATTTTAATTTATATCGTTGATATTTCGCCCGAAGTTGTCATAATTTTCATTTATCAATGGTGAAAGCAACTTAAACAATTTCGGACTAAACTGTTCATTTTAAGTCGAAATAGTTAATCACTATTCATGAGATGTGAGTAATGAAGGAAGAGTGAATATTAAACGCGACTATGTTGCTAGTCTATATATACATGACTTTAAAAAAAGGAACAAAAATAAATCTTCGGTATTTTCATTAGGTCAGCGAATCAAAATCTCTTTTAAGTGGTTTGCGATAATTAATTTTATTTTATCTGAATGAAAATTACACTATAAAATAATTTCAGCAAAAGATGAAAGAATATTATTTCCTCAAACATATTAAAATGGATTTCTATTTAAACTAATAGCATCGAGAACTATTTCCAAGTTAGAAAATTGGTTTAATATACATTATAGAGAGAGTATTATAACTAGGAAGAATATTCAGAAAAATCACACTATAATATTTTATTTTTTCAGGAGTCTCAATTTATTTATTTTTGCATTTATTTTTATTTTATTGAACTTTTCCTAACTTAAAAAAATATGGTTCTTTAAACTCAATAATAAAAACAACACAATAGTAAGAAATGCGAACTGAAAATATTATATTTATCACATAGAAAACATACTTTCCTCCGATAGGTTACATTATGATATATATATATATCTCTGATACAAATGATTTCTTAGTCATGTAGACTATAAAGCGGATTTATCGCAGTTTGAATTGAATGTTTACTAAAGTTCTTTGGCAGTATTCAGGAAGAGATTCAATTCCTTCTTACTTTTTATGGCATAATATTCTTAAAAAAATTTGATATTTTATAAATTTTGAGTTAAAATATTCAACAATCCTTCTTAAATTATTAAAAATAATCAGGAATCACTAGAAATTCGACAACCTGGACTGTATGTTTATAAAAAGTTATACAGTACAGCATTTGGATGAAAGGAACTTAGTTAATATTTTTAAATCGTGTTTAAAAGTGGTATAATTTTCTCCTCTCTACTATTTTATATTTGTTTATGGTAATTTAACCGAATAAAAATATCGCATACACTCCAGAATCGGTAATAATATTAAAATTTGATGTTTAAGTAGATCAAGTTTCGTACATCACACGAATTAGGTTGATTTATTATCGTCTAAATGTTCTATCTGTACTCCTTTACTAAAAGTGGATTTTAGCAATGTGCACAAGCATTCATGTGTAAATACAAATAAGAATAAAACGTTTTCGGCTTAGATTACAGAATGCGGATGGTATTTCGAGAATAACGACATTGTCAATCGTGTATAACCAGTGTACTGTCGGCAAAAGCTGTACTAATCATCTCATTATTCAGAGAAGTAGCGAATTTAACGAGTAAATTGTGCTAATACAACCATAAACTCAAATTTCAGATTAACTGTAGATATTTCGTTATCTGATAGCGCATACCTATAGATTAATATTTACCATGTCATTAATTTATATCAGGTGATGATAGCATATTTCGCTTAGTCGGTATATGGCAACCGTAAACAAAATCATCATTCATCAATGCCATTTATATATTTATTCATTAACAAATTATCCTAAAATTATCTATTTATATTATGCAAACAGTTTACAAACCAAAATTAATTATAATTTAATACGAGCTTAATTAAAAAATTATATATTCAAACAAAAAAATAATCAAAACACGTTGAATGATAAAAACTCCTCGGACTTATTAATAAATTATTTAATTAGGTAAATAGCACATTATTCTAATCAAATTGGTAAATTTTGTTTTATAAAATATTAATGTTTTTTAATTAAAGAAGAAAGAATTGTTTTGCGCTTTAGCTTTATGATGATTATTACGAATTAAATTAGTTCTGAAACAACGATAGTACTTCCACTAGTAATTAAATGATGGAAGGAGGCTAATTTAAATGCCGAAATGGTATCATTAACTAATGTAAAATATGATATCAAACCGAAAGAGGTTGACGTCATAAACGATGATGTTCGCAATATAACACTCATTATCTTGATTGCAAGATAAAAATATTAAAAAAATGTCACTGATTTATTAAAACTTAAAAAAAGTACATGAAGTGTGAGTTTAACGGATGAATTTATTGTGATAATTAATGCTGTATAGATTGTCGTCACTGCTGTTTATTTTTCGCCAAATCAGATCTATAATATGCCTCAAGCATCGATATTCGTATAATATGTTAAACATAACCACTTTAGAATAAGACGTGAACCGGTGTTAATATTGCAACATTGATAAAATAATATTCTGTATCTATCAAAATTGCGGAATTTTTTATGGAAAGTTCTATCCATATAGGGAAATAACACCTTGCAGTTTCTGCCAAGCACTCAACAAATTACTTTTAAAGTAGAAAAATAGGAAGAAAGCCAATAAAACTTCCACTTATTTCGAAACTCGAACTCTTATAACGTACAGCTTTAAAACATTTCATGTCCATTCAGTAATAAAACTTTCCACAAATGCAATTATCTAAAGAAATTTTCTTTTCTAGTGATATTGAATCGTAACTTCTTACTTTCTTTTGATTAGTAAATCTTAATAAAACGATTTATAGAGAAAATAACTTTTATAAAATACGTAATCGAAAATACATTTCGACAAAATATTATTATAATAAATATAAAAAAATAAATAAAAATTTTAAGACGAGTTTTGAAGAAACATTTTAATGCAATTTTTGTTTCTGTTCAGCCATTTTAAACGTTTCTTTGATAAAAGCGGCAGATTAGAAAGATAATTTATTCCTCGATTGCCATAACAATCTCCTCGTCAGATACGTAAACTCTAAACATGTGAGAAAAGCATTCAAGGTCTGTCTGAATCAGCTTATATTTTCCAGTCGTGTCATGAAAGCTGGATGCATGAAGTCTCCCTCACCTCTCATTATTCTCAAGGTTGGCTTACCTTTTTCGAATTCCCAGCGCTAAAACTGTCTTTCTGCTCTTTTGAATGTTCAACGAATGCACACACACACCTTCGACGTTAACCGTTTTGTTCATAAAAAACGGATTATCTTGTTTTTTTCCTTTTTCTCTTTGAATTGCGAAGACCACACTTCTATTTGATATGCCATCTCGGTTTGTACTCCTGGGCATGCACTGTAAATCCGATTGTTATTGCCTATGTTCGAAGGATGCGAGACATGTCAGAAGTAATTGGCAATGTTGGATGTTGTTCTACCACTATTCTCTCTCATCGCAAAACACTATGATTAGTTATGTTTTCATCGTCCCTCGTAATAAAGTCACGGATAGAAAAACAATTTAACAGAACAAAACACAAAACAAAAAAATATATATCAAACAGTATAGAGAATAAAAGTAAAATTGAAAGTCGAAAAGAATGGGATTTTTTTTATATATAGAAAAGACTGAAAAATGAGATAAATAAAGAGCGCCGAGATAGCTCCGTATACAATTTTGTATTCTGAAGAATAGTCTATTTTTTATCTTCAGAAACCAATAGCGTTCAAAATAGAAAATATAAAAGTTTGGCGGAATATCTTCTTTCGCATTCCTATAAGTTTAGAATGTCATTTTTACTTTAGGCACAATTATTTTGTTCAAAAGCTGAAATCATCTCGTTAAGGTGAAACGATAGCAATAAAGCGCTAACTCTCTTCCATTTCTTTATTTATTGTTTAGCTACATAATTAAATTGATCCAACTGCAAATATAGTAATAATATTTTCACAAACATAATCCTCTGCTTACTACTAAACTAAAAATTCCAACAGAGAAAGGAGATTACAAGAGAAAGAAAGATAGTTACATTTTCTCATAAATTTCAGAATTTCAATGCCCTCCAAAAATTTGTAAATATCTGATAAGAAAACCTTAACATTTGGTCATTATTTTTTGCAGTCACGTCTAGCAATTGTTGGCACAATCGTGACTTTATCCTCACGCATCTGGCTGACCTTGGATTAGCAAACCACGAACCAGGAGCGGCCCTGACCTTCGTCAGTAACTTAAGTCCATCCGAATGCGTCATTACTGGTTAAAATAAAATTACAACTTAACTATATTTGATTATTTGGCAGGAAAACGCTGAACTAGAAAGAAGAAAACGTCATTAAGCTGACATCTCTTCGTTATACTGATTGGAATTGCTGATCCAGCATTACAACTTAAGGGAGAGAGCAATTATTGTTTTGGTTATTTATTCTTTAATCTAAGGTTTTCGAGATTTTTCTTTCCTTTTATTTCACTTTTCATACTGTTTTTTTCCCTCATTTTTTATTTTTATTTTCCTGTACAGGTATTAGAACATGCAGCATCGAAAAATAAATTGCACATTTTCAAAGTAACATTCCTCTCGTTTAAAATTGCCAAAAGGAATGGGAGAATTAAATTTTGTGAAAACATCTCTTTGCAGCAAAAAAAGAATAAGAATAAATTCTTGCGTTCATTTTAAAGTTTAATAGACTCTTCATTAAAAATATTAATGATTATATTCCTTTTCTTTAATTAGTTTTAAGAGATTTTCGATCATTCAAATTTTGGTTAGGTGTTATCTTTAATGCAAAACAAAGATTTACCATTCCTCTCGACCGACAGATCAAAGTTTAATGTGCATAAATTGAATTATCTCTTCTAAAATTAATGACATTAAACGTTAAATTTCGATCTGATTAAAAATGAAAAACGTACTTTCCTCCAAATATTTATTTAAAACACTGTAAATAAATTAAATACGAATTAATAGAGAGTAGAAATATTTCTTTTCGTGGAGTATTATATTGACTTTTACTCGATTTAAATTAAAATTTGGACAGATTTTTCCGCCAAATTTACTTTTAAGTATAGCAAAGTGAAAAATCTGACTTATCTTTAATAATTTATCGAAATCGATACTTATCTAGCAATTGGGTAAGTATTAAATGCAAGATTCTTATCCAAACTAATTGACTGTATTCTCTTGGGTGTAGAGTAAGGATAAACCGAAATGCATGAAAACTATTCTCGTGATTGGGTGCTTATGGAGCTGGTAACAGTTTAGAAAACCAGATAAACGAAATTGTTCGGGAATTCGAATAATCGAATCTTATGTAAAACAAAATAGATCTGAGGACAGACAAGATAATCCTTTTCTTTGTTCCAAGTTAATTTAATTGCATCGATCGATTTATCGGATGTTTTTAATCTTAATTTAATTTTCGTCGTATTAATTTTTTGAAGACTGTACGCTTTATTATATCATCTGTTTACAGCTTCACTGGATGAATGATAAACTATTATTGCACAAAATTTATGTGCTGTATAATCTACACTGTTATTCAACGAAAACGTGTAATAAATTTATAGTTATTTTTATTGCGAATAATATAGATTTTGCAGTATAAGTTAAACGTTTTTACGGTTATAAATATTTCATAATCATCTTTGAAAGCATGGAAACATTTCGAATATTCAAACATATGTTTTGTGACTCGAAAAAAAGCAAAATGAAAAAATTAATGACCAGTTTTCCGAATATGTCTATCATTTTGGAATGATTAAAGATACACGATTAAATTCGCCATCAATCTGAAGGAGAACCCGAAATTGGATTATTTCAGTCCAATCCTGATATAGCCTATGTCATCTCCAACTACGGATCTCTATTAGAGGAAACTTAAAAAAGTTTGAATGTCCGCCATTCGGTAGAGCATATCTACAGAATTTCGTGAAAGTCTACTAATTAATTCAAACGTTATTAATGAGTACACACACACACAACAGTCAAACATTCAGAATGGTAATCTTATCATCCTGACTTTCCTTCGTAAAATGGACTAAAAAATTGAAAAAAAAACCAATTATTGTATGCAACTTTTTTGTGATTTGGACGTTCTTATCATCTTTTTCCATGTTTTTCGTTCGGCTTAATAAAATTTTCTTTCCGAGTATATGAAATAAAATCTTGAAGTATAATACTATGAGACCGTATAGAAAACCCGAAAATATCGATGAATAATATATGATGAAAAGAAAATATAATTTCCGTATTTTTGCCAAGAAATAATCAGATCAGAAACAAAGTCGGCAACATTTTCCATCCAAACTTTAGTCTGTTTGTCTATTGGAAACACGATAACTAGATACAGAATCTCTTTCCTCGAATTCTTATTTTCTCAGTATCAAATGCAAAGTGATAATTGTTTATAATGTTAGAATAATATCTAATTTCTCAGTTATTCTAGATCATAATTTATTTTAAAGTGGTTCAATATCACTACAGAACGACGAAGATTGAAATTATAAAATTTCTCAAAAGGATTGTTTTATTCTATGAATAAAAAAGAATTTATCAACTCAACAATTTTTTAATTCTTTGTTTTAATAAATAATACTTTGATCTATTGAAAAAATTCAATTTAAGATAATTTTCTCTTGATTTTTTAGTTATTGTTATTTATACTAAAGGAAATGATCCCATTAAGAATGCAAAATTGACTTCGGAGAGTATGATAAGATTTATCTTCATTTTAGAAGAGAGGAAGCAGATTGATATTTGTTTAGTGTGTTTAAACAGTAAAGAGTTTGGTTGGCGAAGGAAATTGTCTCTGCGAATAGCATTTGTATATTTAAATAAACTTAAATCGTAACGAATATAAATCTGAATCTTCGAAAAATTAATTTTCGGATTGCAGACAAAACGGATATATTTGCTACATAAAAATAAAAGTAGATTTTTAAAGAAACATCATCCTGAAAAATAGCAAAAAAAGTTTCTTCTGAAAATAAGATTTATATAAAATAAATAATAAAGCGCCGTATAAAAGTAATGAAAAGATATTTTCTTTTCATTTATAAATTTTCTTTATCTTGGATATTATGATAATAAATTTTTCTTTTAAAATTTCTAGATATAATATCTAGTAAATGTAAGAAAAAACAATATTATCATAAAGTAATTTTCGTATTACATAAATCTTTTTAGAAATCCAAAGACATCAAAGTGGATCAAAAGATTCTCTCGTCAAACCTCCTCTTCTCGATATTCACAAAGGAAAACCTCTGAAATTATTGGTGAGAGTATTGGTTCCCGTGAAAGATCATCCAAATGTGAGTCTGAAAAAATATATATTTTATGTAACTTTGTTAGACATTAAGATATTTTTCTCTGTCTTGATGCAATCCAAATCATATCAAAGACAATGCATTATCGGCTTTAATAGATTCTTTTCGTCTAAGATTTAAAAAAATCGAAATTATTTCATATTTTGCGAAAGGAAATTGAGATTTAAACACGTTAGATCTAAAAATGATATTATAAACACAGAGGTAATTAAAATCAATGTTTCATTCTTCTATTCTATCGCAGTCATGTAACTGCCATTTCTTGTTTGATTTATGTGAACGATAAAATTGCAAATTAATCTTTAATACAATTATGCTTAATAACATAATCATTAGTTATAAATCAATAACGAATTGTAAGAAAATAAGCGTTAAACTTTCTAAAAAGTTTCACACCTTTCTCCTTCGTAGATCGATAAAATTTTGGAATATATTCATCCCAAATTTGTTTTGTGCTGAAATATAACTGTTGTTAAAAGTTAGCGACCATTTGTCGAAATTACTGTTAAAAATTGGCAAATGGAACATGGAAAAAAGAATCAATAGATACCTTTCAGCAAAGTAATTCACTGTTTGTGTGTTCTTTATTGAAGATGCGGAGGAAAAAAAACGTGACCAGAATGGAGTCGATAGTGCTCTCAACACTTTCAATTTGTCTTGGAGCAAAATTATATAAATCAATGTTTTCATATAATAAAACTATTATGTTATATTTGATCTGGATAATAATAATCCAATGACTATTAGAAATAATCCGTGTGTCGAAGAAAATCCAGCTGTCTTCAGGTCTTTCTAAATCTGGTTTTTGTAGATGGATTCGATATTGTCTCTTGAGGATTTCGTTCGCATTTGTTCTTATCTGGTCTTTCTTTTCTTTAGTTCAATTTTGTCGGCAAACTTTTGGGACCAAAAGGTAACTCTCTCAAGAGATTACAAGAAGAAACACAAACAAGGATGGCCATATTGGGAAGAGGATCTATGAGGGATAAAGCGAAGGTATGAAAATTGAATTAGGTTAAATCATTTTTTACAATTTCTGTAAAGATACTATGTATTTTATTTTATTCTTATAATTTATTCACTCTTAATAAATGAAAATATTCAGAAAAAATTAATAGTAGAAGTAGTAGTAGTAAGTTAATGGAAACAGTGTTAAGAATAATAGTAATATATTATAAAGATCAACCGTAAGTCTAACAAATTGAACGTATCAGGCATGATTGCCTTAAACTTCCCAAAGTAATCTTAATCGATCGTCCCTACGAAATGCCTCATTACACTTACATTTTCGATTGCAAAGAAAGCAATCAATAAATAATTAAACGCAATAGATCTGTAGGCTTACATAAATATGTTTCTCTTTTTAAATATTAACAAAATAAATATAAATTCTTCTTTAAAAGAGCTTTAATTTATCATAGTTTCGAAATATTTTTATAAAATGCATATCTACAAAACTTTAAAAATGAACTACAATATTAAATAAATTATATTTAGAGCATTTATTATACAAACAACATGAGTTTATCATGTTTCGTTAAGCTTAAAAATTGCTTAAATTTTAAATGTAATTAATATTTTCTCGATAATTAAATATAGGAAGAAGAATTACGTGGTAACGGCGATCCTAAATATTCTCATTTAAATGAAGAATTACACGTGGAAATAACGGCTTTTGCTCCAGCATCAGAAGCATATTCTCGAATGGCGCATGCATTGAGTGAAGTTAAGAGGTTCTTGGTACCAGTAAGTACACAATTACTGTAATAAACAATTATGAAAGCACAATTAATTATAATGATGTCAACATTTCTATTTTGAAATTAAATCGTGAAGGATTATTACGACGATATCCGTCAAGATCAACTACGAGAACTGGCTTTGCTAAATGGCGAACGTTCGGGTTCAAAAACTGAAACTTTTAGTCCCCCACCTCCACTTCCGCCCCCAACAGGTTCCACCAGCTTAACAGTTCGACTTCGACCAGCGACAAACCGAGGTCGGCGGTATCCAGTTCCTACTTCTCCAGCTGGAAGAACTATTGTCCAAGGTCCTAGTAAAGTCACGACAATGTGGAGAGCGCCACCTCCGAGATCTTTACCCCCTCCGGCTGGAAGGATAGTAATGAAGCAGCGTTTACCAGAGGGATCAACTTATCCCGAAGACAATGGCCACGTAAGGCATTCAATACATTCTCAATTTTGACTTTAGTAGGCAAATATTATACGTGATTAGCCAAATTTTCAGCTTCAAGTAATAATTTGTTATTCAAATATTTCTAAATCAATTTTTTTTTATCAATTGATACTAATTTTTTTCATACAGGCAAATCTGTAATAATAATAATGTTATATTTTTATATCGAACTGTTTATCAACGTATAAAATACTAGAAAATATAGTTTTAGAACTAGTTCTATTTAGTTGATGTTTTCCACCTTATATTCAAGTAATTTACATTTTAAATAAATTATCTTATTCCTTCATAAAGCTAAACATATTGTACAGTATTTTAATGCAAAACAGGAAGAAAATGGTAAGCATTTGCCAACATATACAGCAGTTTCTTAATTTGATAACTCTCTTTGGTGATTGAAAAATAGTAAATTATTTTAATTCACATTCTAATCAGAACACAAACTTAATTCATTTCAAAATACTCTATAATATTATTTTTAACTTGTTGTTATAAATAATAAATTTAAAAATATGTTATAGTTCCAAAATAACCATACGAAAGATCTTAAATAGTAATAAATTTTTCTCTCCGAAAAAATATATTTTCGTAGAAATAAATTATTCATACTTAAGAGCCTTAAATATTTTTGGTTTGAAATTTTTAATAGGATGAGTTTGGAAGGATATTATATAGAGTACCGGTATAAAACTGAAATATTGCTATTAGTATATATCTTTAAAAAACGATATGATGTTTTCTATATTTGTAAACTTTTGTGAATATTCTTGATATTTTTTATTATCTAAAGGATTTATTTTTCATCCGTGATTTATTCAAGATTATTCACAAAAGTTTTACGAAAAATAAAAAACATCATTCGTTATTAAAGCAGTACTAATCGCAATTCTTTGGTTTTCTTGGTAGCCTGTAGTTTTTCAGAATATTTTGAATTTCGACTGAAAGAATAAACTCTTTTTATTGTTAATAATCAATATTAATTTCAAATAAATCCACCCTACTTAAGCGATTTTTATTAATTTCAATTAATAATAAAATTACAAAACTTCCATTTTATTACTAATCAACTTTGAGGTGTATTATTACCATTATTACCCTAAGAATAAAGTTAAATCCATGTGTTTGATTTTAATCATGAACAGCTTTGGTTGCTTCAATTATTATCACCTAAACAGATTAACAATCTTATTATTTTATCGATAACTATTATCAACACTTACATATTCATAACGCAAAAAATAAATTAATAATAAAGGCAGCTATTATAACTTTCGATTTTTTTTTAATATTAGAATAAATTTGATTATTCTATCAAAATTTATTGATGGTTATTCGTAATTGATATTCAGAAGATTATATTTAATAATGCCATCCATAATATTCTTTATACCATACTAGGAAGAGCAATTTTCCAACTTCTTAAATCGAGTTAAACAATTTATAGCATACAATTTAAATCATTAGATTATTTTATTAATGATAAAAGTAACGTGAAACGGCGCATGAATAAATAATCGTAACTAATATAAAGCAATCATAGAAAACTGAATAAAATAAATAATTATTTTCCCGAATATTAAATTATTAAATCGATAAGTTACTATGCAGGATGTACTTTTTTAAAAAGTATTTTAAAATGTATTAATTGTTACTATGTAGGAAATATTTTAAAAAGTGTTTAAAAATGTATCAGTTGTTTACTTATCTATAAATTTTATCAAAATGAAATTTTTTTTTGTTTATTAAATTTGATTATACGTACGATTACTATACAATATGCTGTTTATGAAAAATATAATATTTAGAGCGTGTACATTGTTCGACAATAATATTTTGACACTCGAGTACTCGTTTAAATTTTCATTGTTCTGAAATACATTATAAATTTTGGAGAAGTTTAATGCAAACATTCTGTTTTTTCACTCTTCGTATTTTCCATCAAATTTTTCCACTACAACTTTAAAACGAACGGCTTTCAATAATATTAACCACGACTTATCTACTAGAAACAATTATAAAAATCGTTTTGAAAACTGTATTCTCTTTCTGAAAAGATAAAAAGAGCACATGTTCACAACAGTTATGTCAAAATATAAATATATTTAAAAATTTTATAGTTAATTCTAAAATAAAGTGGATTTTAATTAGTTTCTCAAGTAAGAACTTTTATAGGTCACTGGAGAATAATATATATTTTTTTTCATCCAAAAAGTTTGTTTTTGTTTTGAAAATAATTAGATAATGTATTACTAAGGTCGTTTTATCGTAACTTATGCTATCTATTTAAAAGTATCGTGCTGTTAAAATTATTACAAACATGAAAAAATATTCTATACGATGATTACAATAATTGGGTAAATTTTGATAACATCGTATTCGCGTTGGATTTGAATACGATATCCATCAATAAATGTAATTTAATAAATAATAAAGATTATATTAAGAACACTTTGAACCCAGAATAAACAAGCCAACATATTGATAATGCTTATAAGGTCGTATAACTATCATAAATACATCATAGACTATCTTTTCTAATCCGATTATTTAATCGTTAAAATCTGTCCGTAAGCTTATTCATGAAGGAATTTATTTGTAATAAATAAAATTTATAAATTTGTAGACAGTTGCAGGAAAAAGTTACGATAAAATTGGCCTAATAATATATTAAGTAGAGTTGCAGAAAATTCGAAAGTCGTATGTTTATTAGAGGCATTTATTTTCAACTTAACTATTAATTGGGATGTTTAGGTAAACGTAGATGAATACTAAACAATGTAAATAATTTTTACAATGGATGTTTCTTTATCGTCGATCCAAATTGATTTGCATTTTCTTCAATGACATGATAATTTTTGACTACCGAATTCAGAATTGATAATCTAATTTCTTTTGTTCAGAAAGTAGGAATCCACATGGGTTTGTCAACATTTCGATTGAATTTTTTCTAAGGAATGTTACTTATTCTTTTTTTTATAGTTTTATTGTTTACGTCTTATCAGAAATTCAAATCTAAATAAAGCAACTATACCATATTAATTAAATATGGTAATAATAACAGTAAAAAATCATGAGATAACTCAAAAATTGAAAAACTGTAATGATGTACCTCAAAATATTGAAGCAAAAATTCGGGAAATTTATACGATATGATTTGTATTTTGCGGGAATTAATTATATTGAAAATATAAGAAAATTAATGGAGATCAAAAAATGATATGAATTGAGGAAAAAGGTACAGTCGAAGATGGTATATGTGGGGTTTACTGCAATACTAAATTCAATTATATTTGGCGTAAAAATTTAATTTATATTTTTCAATTAGTACTTCATAAAAGCATTAAGATTTGTTGTTGTGATTACAGAAATAAATTTTAAATTGCTATTTCAGATTGCTTTGAATTTAGTTAGTTTTTTATTCCTCCCTAAGATCACTTTTCTGTCTATTGTTCGTTTCTCGTTAATAAGTTTTGAACTAATTAATGGATTTTCAAGAAATTCGCTAGGGAAATTCTGCTATCAAAGATGATCTGAATGCCTATAGTTCCAACTATTTAAACATGGCAGGTATTCAAACTTCTGATATACTTTATTAATATAATCTGAACTAGTTAATGGATTTTTATGAAATTTATTAGGAAGGTCAAATAATTTAAGCTAACCTTAATGTTCATAAATTAAGCTTTAATTTTTAATTATATTAAAGTGCAGGAGTTCAAACTTCTGACACTTTTCCCCAATAAAATTTATTTAATTCAACATTTAATGTTGAACTACTTGATAAATTTTTGTGATATTCAATAAAGAGATGACATATATATTTCAATTCCACACCTCTTAATCATTTCAAATTATCGGAACATGTTTCAGAAAGTAGACAATGAATTCTTTCTTTTGATTTTCTTTGATGATATATTTAAGTATTATTGTTAATGTAAAATAATAAATATTAGACATGCAATAATGACTTTAAAAGTACAATAATTGAAAATTAGAGGTCTCGAAGCTTTTCTACGGAAAACCTTTTAATTGATACTGAATAAGACGATTATAACAATTAATTGAATTGCTATTCAATTAATTGTTATAAATTCAATTTAATTCTCTAACACTATATTTAAAATTGTTCAGAATACTGAACAATTTTAAATTATCGCAATTCTACAGATTTAAAATTCAATTAATTTTTTATATGATTATAAATCTAATTAAAATCTAAAATATTAATTTTGCATGATAGTAAACAATATAAATGCATAGATGGCAAGCATTTCTGTAAAGAACTAATCGCTTATTTTTCATATTTGTTCGCTGTTTTGGAGTGATTAAAAATACAAGATTAAAAACTGTCATCAAAGCCATTCTGAATGCATGACTGCACTACTAAATTTCATAAAAATCTATGAAATAGTTTGGAATTTATTAAGTGAAACCTCACAAGTTTGAACATTTACTTTTAAAGGGTTGAATTAAAAGTTATTGATGTGATAGCAAAGTATCCTCAATGGCATGATTATCCTACTAAATTTAATAAAATATCTCTCAATTACCTCAAAAGATATTAAGAAAGCGTCTCAGAAGTTTAGATATCATCCATTTTTAAATGATTGAAATTATGGGTTTAAAATAAGGCACCGAACACGCTTTTTAATAGCGAAACTACCAAGTCTTTCATAAAAATCTACTAATTAATTCAAAAATTATTAGAGGACACAGACATTCAAACTGACATTTTGAGGATCTAAGCTCTACATGTAAATGTTAGAGAAAATATTTTCTCTTCGCATTTTCCAGAAATAAATATAAATTCGTATTTTGTACATGAAAATGCCATTGAGTTACAAAATAAAGAACAACACATTTCGTAAAAATCGTGTTTCGTGCATTTCTTATTCTTAAATTATTTCGATGCTAGTTAAACTATTATAAATTCAAGTAATGAATTTTAACATCGTTAAAGTATGGATTTACGTGTCAAACGTGATTATAAAAGGAAAAAAAAAGAACTAATACAGGTAAATGCAATCCGATATTACAGCTTTTGCAACTCTTCAAATTTATACTCACAGCTTGAAAAATATATCGAAAATGGGCCGCGAGGTAAAACTAGCCTCTTTTGAAATAAATTATACGCCACTCGACTGCTTACAGTGCTCATCTTTCATGTAAATAGAAAATTTGACTAGTTGTAATTTGTAATCTAGATTATCGATTTAAATAAATTCGAGCGATGTTTGCAACGATACGTGAAAGAAAAAGGGGAAGACAATTAATTCGAATTCTTTAATTAGAAGTTAACACTTCTAGGTTCCCTAATTTTGAATTAATCAAAACTTTTTTGTATTCCATTAAATTAAGTAAACTTTTTAAAATAATTTATTTCTTTAATTGTTGTGTAAAAATTCATGTATTTTCCGAATAAAAAGCAATCCTCACGAACTGGTTATCAATGAAAAGTAGTAATTATTTTTATTTTTATTGATAATGAATTCGTGATAATGTATTATAGAAAGAACTTGCATTGAATGAATTCGTGATATAACAGATAATTACATTTAGCATAAAAATGAGTAAGCATTATTTATAAATATGTTTCTTACAAGCAGTAAACCTATAGATAATTCAGAGCACATATCAGTTCCCAAATTTATACAGTATAGTCTTTCTCAAATTTTGTGACCTGCATTTCATTTTTTGCTCTTTTCACTGCTAACATTATAGAAGACTGAGTTCTTCTGACTATCTAGTGAGCAGTCTTACAGAAAAATCTCGATGATCCTTCAGAATGGGAGGCAGTAACTTGACAAAAAAGATCAGGCACACGTCAAGTGTTGTTGTTACGAAAGTAATAGCGGATGTGGATGACACAATGTTCTCTACTACTTTCCATCAAGCTATCTGCTAACATTTATAACATAAATAATATGAATGCTTGTCACGAAAAAACTTTTCTTTTAAATTGCATTTTATTTGAATTTACAAATGTAATATATATAAAACTAATCTGTTTTGTATCACTATCCAAAGTTGTAGAGATAAAATAGATGAGATGAGATTATCCAAGACGAAGATTAAATTTATCTCAGAATATACTATCTCGTCAAAATCATTATAGAAAATGCAAAACTTAATAAAATTTCTTTCTATAAAAAATAGATAATTCTTTAGATGTAATTATATAATAATAACGAATAATAAAGAATTTTTAATGAATTTATTTATTCTTTGTTTTGAATAATCATTACAGTTAAATTTATGTTTTGACTCATTTATGAGTGAATAAATGGATAAATTCGCATGTAAAGTGAACATTAAGTATAAAAATATATTGTTATATTTCTGTATTTTTATATAAATTTCGGCTTATTAAAATAAAATTTTGTCCATATCTGTTATTCAAAAAACCAAAGAAAAATCAACAAAGAAAAGGGAAAAAATACACATTTTCATTTTTTTACAGAAAAATAGTATGTAGAATCCATTTTTATAAAAAATGTAAAGATGTAGGAATTAGTTCTAGGAATCCCTGTGGAAAAATAATAAAAATGATTCGCTTGGCTATCTTCGCAAAAAAATACACATTTTCATTTTTTTACAGAAAAATAGTATATAGAATCCATTTTTATAAAAAATGTAAAGATGTAGGGATTAGTTCTAGGAATCCCTGTGGAAAAATAATAAAAATGATTCGCTTGGCTATCTTCGCATGTTACTCAAGTTTCCTTGTGAATATATTTGATATTTTAACTGTTATATTTTTAAATATTTAGAATATATTAGTTATAAATAATATAACAATATATCCTTTTTTATAAATATAGAAATCTCATAGATATTACAGTATATTGTATATTCAATGTCACTATTTTGATTCTAAAATTAATATTCGATATATTGAATTTTTAAAAATTTTTAATACTGTGTTTATATTAATACAGGATATACAATATGAAATTTTAATGTTTTGATTTCATCAGAAAAGGCTATTGGTAGTTACATAAAAGTTTGTATTATCAGTTAAAACTTGATTAATATAAAAAATCAGTAGTATAATATAGTAAAAAATCAGTAAAGATTCATAACGAATTCAAAAATTGGATAACGCTAAATCAGGGCGGTCCAATCTGCGGCCCAACATAAAATCATAAACTTTCTTAAAACATTGAGATTTTTATCCACTTAATGAAATTAATAAAATTTTTATTAGCGGTCCAATCTGCGGTCCAACATAAAATCGTAAACTTTCTTAAAACATTGAGATTTTTATCCACTTAATGAAATTAATAAAATTTTTATTATTTATATACCTATATACATTTCCTATTTCATTAAAAAATATATATATTTATTTCAGTGATTAAAACTTCTTGACCTGCTCAATGATTTTAATTTATTTCAGTGATTAAAACTTCTTGATCTGCTCAATGATTTTAAAACATTTCTGAACAAAAAGAAGTCTAAGATTATTATGCTATGATATTTTTGTCTATTTGTCATGATGCATGATATATATTATTTGCTAACTTTTTTGCTTAACAACTACCATTAGAATTAGTATACTGTATTTTATATGCGGCCCGAGACTACTTTTTCCCCTTCAAATGCCTAAAGAAGCCAAAAGGTTGGACACCCCCCACACTAAATAATAATGTAGTTAATTAAAATTTATCCGATATAAAGATTACTTTTTCCTCTTCAAATGCCCAAAGAAACCAAAAAGTTGGACACCCCCCACACTAAATAATAATGTAGTTAATTAAAATTTATCCGATATAAAGGTTTCTTTGAAAGAATTACATTACTATATATAAATGATTAAACTCTATTCAACTACGGTTAAGTAAGGCTTTACTTTATATAATGTAATCCTTTCTATAATGTATTTTTGTGTGATATAATCCTGTCTATA
The DNA here is from genome assembly GCA_000484575.1 of Olivierus martensii. Classification (NCBI taxonomy): domain Eukaryota; kingdom Metazoa; phylum Arthropoda; class Arachnida; order Scorpiones; family Buthidae; genus Olivierus; species Olivierus martensii. The sequence continues at coordinate 37,498 of AYEL01067657.1, forward strand.
ATATATATAATTCAAGTGAGGTTCTATAATCAAATGATTTCATTCATAAATATTTTGATATTGAAATTCACCATATTTGTTTATAAATGGGAAATCATTCTTATCTTGTGGGTGGAATCTTTGATATTTTCATAAAAAATTTAGCCATTCGAATTTTTTTATCGACATCCATTTCTTACTCTTCGAAAGAGGCTACTTTTGACTCGGAATTATACTCTCTCATATTTTATATTTTTTGGTCGAATGATTTTCAGACTATCCGACCAAACAGTAAATATGAAATCGCGAAAGCATTACAGCATATACGACGTGCCACTTGGCATGTTCTATATGCATATGGAGATTTTGGAATCCATTCCGTTTGGTATTTACGCTTGTGGCCTTTATAAAATCCATCACGATGAATTTTACTTGCTAAATATAAAGTATGCCTTTGTAATAATATTTTATTACATGGTAGCATTTCCTATATAAATTTTTGATCGTTATAAACTACAGTATTTGGTTTATATTGTAAAAACGTTAATTTGTTTTTATTGACTTATATTTAAGAAAAATGTCAAGCCTGTAGCCAGGATGGTAAAATGGTCTTTACTAATGTACAACTAGTGTCGTCCATCGAAAGTATGATAACTAGTTCCAAATGATGGATACTGTTACACAATCTTTTTTGAATGAGATGAACTAGCTACTTAACCATTGAATCTAGTATGGCGACATCCTCATGAACCCTCCAGGGTGCGATTTGACTGATGTATGCTTTCCTGTAGCTACAATAGCATGAAGTGCAGTTTTAGCGGTATAACTGAGAATTTAGATAGCGATATCTTAAGGCTGTATAGTGATCAACTATTAGACTGCCTTTTACTGATCTTCTAGTAACAGTAGTCATCATTTGAAACTATTTCTTTCTTCAATGAAGACACTTGGATGAACATTAAACTATCTTTGCTATCTCCGGCTAGAATCGTCCTCTTTTCAGCCATTCAATAGATCTTTACTGGAATGAATTTGTCAGACATTTTGGTATTATTTGTTGCGTACATCTTAGTAAATTCCTGAATACATTGATTCACGTTTCTATATATAAAATTTAATTATACATGTAAAAGTTCTTAAATTTTACTTCTATTTTTGTGTACTTTTTATTTAATTTTCAAAATAAATAAAATTATTGATTTAGCTATAATATCATTTATTTTAACATATGTTTTTACTTTTTTATATTTTTAACTGTGCATACTGTATATTAATACAGTATGCACAATTTTATGAAAAATTAAATTAGAAAAAAATGAGAATAACTTATTTAAAAATTATATAATTTCCAAGTGGAAGTAAAAATGTAATTATTAATTAATCTACATTTTTCGCTTCAGATAACTTGTGAATAATTGTGATTTAAAATTATTTTATATATTATTTTAATAGGTAGCGGTTATTAACATTTAAAATTCAATGGAAATTTTTCTTTATATTAATAAGCTGTTTTGTTTATTTACTTGAAGACATTCAAGCATTAAATACTCTCGCTATTATTATTTTTATTGGTATAAATTATCTATCAAATATGAAAATTTATATTAGCAATTATTAAAATGATGATGATAATGTTCAATACTCGAATTTTTATAGATTTACGAAGATGCATATAACGATCATGGATATGCTGAAGTATATGAAGAGTTAAGGCGAGTTATTAATATATACAGTATTTGTGTGTGTATGTGAATAAAATAAGTTTATAATTTTAATATAACAAACTGATAAAATTATTTTTATATATCACGCTAAAATAAATTTATTATTAAGAGATTCTGAACAAAATTTAAACAGAATGAACATGTTTAATAGCTTACTATATTAAATGGTGATATATGATTTCAAGCTTTCAAAAAGCTAATTAAATTAAAATACATTAAAATTTAATTTAAATTTATCGAGTTTATTATTATTTTAATACAAAATAACTAAACTGAGTTGTTTTTGATATCAGTAGCGAAAGTTATATTGATGCTTATCCTGACGAATATGAAGGCAATGGATATGCAGAACCTGAATATATTCGTAAGTATTATTTATTTGTTTTAATATTATTTTTATTTCTGTAAATAGACTATAATAATATAAACTATAATTATCGTTCTAAACAATAAATAACATAATTAAAACGCGCCATAACATAATAAAGTCATGTTATAGTCAAGTTTAATTAATTTAACAGTACTGACATATAATATATTATATTAATTCTGCATTTATGTGCTTAATTATTAGTCATTATTGAATATATAATATACAAGCTGACATATAATATATTAATTCTGCATTTATGTGCTTAATTATTAGTCATTATTGAATATATAATATACAATTAAGAATGCAAATAAATTATGAGCCATATATGCCACATGAATTGAAGGCTGTAATAAGTGGAAAAACAAACGCAGTACACGATCGCTCTCTCCATCTTTGTGTAGAAGATTGTTAAAAATTTGATGATTAATTAAGAATACTTAATATAATATTTATGTTCAGCATTAAGATATATTTCTTCCTTGTTTCCATGGGTTATGCAATCACAAAGTTGAAAACTTCCACAAAACTTAATTATAATTAAACCCCCTACGTTTTAATAAAGTTATAAATCACTTGCGTCTTCTTTTATTCTATTAAAAATATGCAGCCTTAATCTTTATGAATCATTTATTTGCGTTTAGATGAGCACTGGAGCTCCACAATTGGACGTGGAGGAAGAAACAAAAGTATCAGCGGCGTTACCAGCCGTCCCCTGAGTAGAAGCAGCATTCGAAGCCATCCTTATGGACCACCACCTCAACCCGTCCTATATTAAAAAACCATCATCTTGTTTGGTTTCTTTTGTACATATTCCCAAAAGAACACTCACGATAGAAGAGTGATCGTGAGTATATTGAAAAGTGTAAGTCTTCATTTCTAGTCAGGGTTGTTTTTCAGCATAGAGTCAATATATGGATGTGTTTCGTATTATAATCATCGTCATAAATAAAAAAATCCTAAAAAAATCATTATAGAATACTTTTAAAAATACCAAAAAACTGAATACTAAAGCTTATCTAAATCGATTTAAATATTGTCTAAGATATATTTGTCTGATGTGTAAAATTTCTTCAATCGGCCAGTTGATTTGTGTATGTGTTTAATATATGTGTAATGTGTACAAGGATATTCATAAAAATAAACAGTGTTTAAATCTGTCATAAAGTAATACGTTTTGTTTCAATTCAAAGATAACTTTAGAACATTATTTTTTGAGTTTTTGACGGAGTTTCAAGCTTGAAAAAATGCTCTGAAGTTTGAACGTAAAGATGGAAGATACCATGAAGGTACAGTAAACATATAGCCTATTAAATATCTTCTAAAATAATAATTAAAAACTTCTTCGTGTAAACTACAAACTAAATTAATATTAACCAGAAAAAAAAACGTTAACAATACTTATATAAAATAAATCGAGCTAAACAAACAAATAAACCGATTGATGGATAGATTTATATTTCTCTCTCTATTTATATATATTGTCCATATTGACTATGTACTTTTATTATGGATATTTTTTATTATGAATTAATTTTAATTTTTTTTTTCTTTTATTTATATGCAGGCTGAAGATGCGAAGAAAGAATTCGAGATTTATTTTTTATTTCAGTTTGAATTTATTAAATTGAAATAAAAAAATTACATTACTGTTTACGGGTATTGTCTGAAGAAGGCGTAATTTATGATCAGTCAGAAAAGGACAACAGCTTTTATATTTATTTACTGTGCTCAGATGCTAAATTTTTGAGATATTTTCACGTCAAACTGACAGTTTGCCTATTATCTGCCATAATGGATTATTTATTCTCACTTATTAACATATGAAATATTAGATGCGAAAGAACACTCGGTGGTACGATCGTAATTCGGAATTCAATAAAAGATTTCTATAAATTTTTTTTTTTACAAAAAAAGATAAATAATTGTTTTATCTTGTATCAGCGAAGAAGTGATTGTTAATCATTCCTGTATATAATGTCCTAAAATTGACTGTCAAAACAAGTCGATTTCTAATACGATTTTCAATTTATTAAATCTTTTTGTATAAAATTTTGGCAGAATTTTCTAAATCGAAACTAAATATCAATATTTCAAAATGTGAAAATAACGTTTCTTTTCAATACGTTGTTTTTTCAGTCGCATTTTATCCGATATATGCAATTTTCATGCAGCACATCAAAGAAATAAACAGCCTTTTTAAGAAAACGCACGAAATTTTTTAATCAATTTAACGCTTCATTGATATTTTCAAAGAACGGGAAAATAATTTTTGACAATTTTATAACTTTATTTATGAGAATTTTACTGCTATTAATGAATATTAATGATTAATGAATAAATGAATATCTTAACATTTCTTCCATTTCGCCGATTCTTAAGCTATTAATCCTGTTCTATCTGATCCTCTAACTGATTAATTTTTGAAGAAATAATACATATTATTTTCTTTTAATTTTGTTTGTCCACGTTAGCTTCATCTGGTTTATCATTTAAATTATTAAGAAAATAATTAAATTTTCCATTTATTGGAAAAGTCTTTCTTTACAGATTTGTAATAAAATTTTTACTTTTTTACGACAGATTTTTTCCCTTCGGATCAAAATTAAATAAATGAAATTTTTTCCTGCTATTTTTATTGCTCAATATTACAGCAGTTCGGTAAACGACACGATACTCCTGCTTCATTCTTCACTATCAAAAAGTTTGTAATTCAATATAAATATTGAAGGGAAGTAGTTTTTCCTTAAAGGAAAAAATGCTATCCGACTCTATTCTTGGCAAATTCTTCTTAAAGAATTTTACCTTTTATGTTATTCGACTTGATTTCTTCCTCAACTTCGGTTCTCTGTTGCATTGACTGTTTTCCAATATTTTCTTATCGTTCAACTCCATTTTAAATGGAAGATAAACTTATGAACTAAAGAAGAACAAACAATAAAAAATAAATCCATCCATTTATAAATTTATACTTTGTATATATCGCTTATAAAATTAATTTCATTCGAAATAAAATTATATATTACTTAATTTTAACAACATTATACCTGTTTTGTAAGATAATCGACATCTTTTAATCTTGTTAAGTTAACTTAATGGACCAATAAACTTAGATGATGTTATTTTGTTGATACATACAAGTGAAGTTTCACACTCCTGAATAAAACTAATAATTAAGTGTTCTTGCTCTTGTTTATTCTTGTAACATGACCGGCTACAAGTACAATAATCAATGAGAAAATAGTCTTTAAAACTGTAAATAAAAAAAACTATTTGTTAAAAAAATGTTTTAACAAGTATAAAATTAATAATAATTATAATAAAATCAAGATAGTATTTTTTGTAAAAATATATTTAGAATATTTCTAAATTAAAAAAAAAAATTTCATCATTATCGTCATCAAAGATCAATTATTCCATATGCATGGTTCGTCGAAGGAATGATATTATGAAAGTTTTAATTAATCATCAGTTATTGAGTTGTAAAAAGTATGAGAAGAATTTTAAGTAAAAATAAAAAATTTCTGAAGCCTTAGTCGTTAAGTGTACACGACACATATTTTATCGTCTTAAAATTTTGAAACTTTGAATGTAATAATATTTACACAAATTATTACTAGAAATATAATGAAATTATATATTAAAATTTTAAATTGTTAAATTAAAATGTCGAGCAATACAAATTTCTTTCACCTCACCAATTGAATTTGTAATTTTAATGATGTAAAATAATATTCTGTAAATAAATATAATATGAACATTAATGGTTTTTTATTTTAGAAAACTTTCAAATTGAAGACAAAAAAAAAAAAAAAAAAATATAGAAAGTAAGAAAGGTTTATTGAAAAAAAAGAAAAAAAAAAAAAAAAAAATAGAATATTTAGAATGTTTTTTTCCTCTTCAACTTCGCATTTTTTAATTTAAGGAAAGTTTAAAAAGAACTTACATTGCCATTCATATAGTTAAAAAAATAAAATTTCTCATCAAATTAAAAACAAAAATTAAAGATAAAATAATAATCGAAGGAAGCTTAAGTAAATGTTTTGACTAATTTATTTTTAAAATGTTCCAAAAATTGAATATGGGAACAAAATGGCCATTTTTGATTAACTTTATCAATCCCGAAATAGAAAAGTACTTGAATTATCGAGAGAATGGAATACTCGTTTTTTCCTTTTAAAAATTGTAACATTTTTTTATAATTTTAGGGATAAATTTTTAATCCATAGAGAGCTAAATTTGTTTATTTATTTAATGGCTCAAATATAAAGTATTTTAACGCAGTTATAAAACATTAACGACAGTCTCGTTTATACAGTTTCAAATTATGTATATTAATCCGCACTATGAGTAATTGGAACACGTTTCCTTTGTTTATTTTAAGTCTTTTAGACTTTGTGTAACTATTTTTATTAAATTTTAGCAATACGTAAGCCTTTAAACACCTGTTTAAAGTGCAATCCCACGAATTTTCGGAGTAATGAAAAGCTTTCTTAAAGATAAAATATTTAAGAAAAATATGTTTATGTCTCAAAATATATTTTAAGATAAAAAAATTCAAAGTAAAATAAAGTAAAAATTGCATTACAAAACTTTGAATAGCATAATTTAAACAGCAAATAGACCGAAAATATTAATAATTTTAATATTATAACGTAGAAGAATTTTATATAAAATATTTTATACTTAAATTTTTCGTCGTTAAATGAAAATATTCTCTGGTCGTCTATATATATTTTCGATAACAGTATAGCAAAAATCTAAAAAATTCGAACAGTTCGATCAATTTTAATATTAAACGTCATGCAGGTTAATAGCAAAAGTGCGGATAGGTTATTATTTTTAACCGAAATAAATTTTATAAATAAAAAAACTATATTTATCTTAAAGTAAAGTGCATCTATAAAAAAAAACTTGCAGAATTTTTATTCATCATTACAATTTTTTTTTTCAATAGTAATAAAAATAGCTGCTGTATACATATTTAATCACAAGGAAAAACATCGATATCGAAGTCATCAAAAGTTTCAGTATTAATTAAAAAAAAATTAATGTAAGTATGACGAAACATTTTATAAAACAGGACGACTGAAAAAGAATCGAATGTGAAATAAGGATGAAATTTTGATGAGTCATATTTACGCTCCTTCTATTTTGAGTCTCAGTTAATGCTGAAGAAAGCATTCTTTGAATCACCTCCAGCGCATGCAATGTGTTTATTTAATTTTGCATATAATTTTTTTCTATAATAATATAACCGGATAAATAATTGATTCAATTTTTTATCAGTGAAAAAAATCTGTAACATCTTATTCCAGATTATTAATATTCATAATCCTTTATTTTCCTATTAAGATAAGAGCGTAATGTGCGATATAGAAAAAATCTCTCTATAAATTCTTATATAAATTTATGAGAATAGATAAATTTGCACAGAAATAGAATTATAATAAATGTAAAATGAGATAAATCGCTTTATTATGGTAATTTAGAATAGTTTAAAATCAAATTCTTCATAAGCGAACTAAGCAATCGAAGTGACAAATTGGTTAATTTGTCATATCAGGATTTCAGCAATGTAAAATTCAGTTTAAAGAAGTGGTTACTAAATTTGTTTCAAGATCTTGTATTGAATAAAGATCATTTTAAATTCGATCGTCTTTTCGATACAGTTTAAAATTATTGCTATAGCCTATGAATAACTCATGCACATAAAAAATATTCGATTTATATAAAGAAATTATTCTAATAATTACAATCTTGATCGTATATCAAATTTCTCGATTTATTTTTGAAATCCGATAGAATTTGTCAGTTAGATGACAGCTTTGAAGAGAAAATAAAAGTTTCTAACCGCTACAGGGATTCGCAATATTACGCTACGTTGCTAACAACTGAAGCAAAATAGACGTAAAGTCGAACGTACAAATGTTTACTTCGTTTGAAAAATATCGATGTATGTATTTTTATATGCACGTCACAGACAACAACAGGAAGAATATATTACTGCTTATCGTAAACTTACACTGTTGAATTAAGAATGGTTTTATTTATAAAACAAATATTTTTTATGGCTACTACACTATTACATTTTAAGCAATGCAAGTTGAGGTCGGTTTAAACGAAAATAATAAAACATTTTTTGACTTTTTTTTATCCATTTTGGAATTAAATATTTAAACTTTGGATGCTGTATTAATAATTTAAGAATATCTTCGTTTTTTTTCTTCTCTTTTATTGCAAAAATAACTGATAGTCTAGGCAAATTCAGGTTTATACTCGTATAATTTGAAATTATTATTCTATTATTAACATAACGGAAAAAAATTCAATTCTGGTTCTGTTAAATTTTTAACATAATTTTTTCATTTGAAGGTTTCTAAATTGAAGAATTATTTGAAAACGTATGTGTTTTCTTCACGTAATGTGTTTTATCTTCTTTATATTGAACAATTATCAAAATGAGAACACGATATAGTACACATTCTTTATCATCTAGAGGAGTGTAATGATTCCAAATGACAAAAACATAAGCAATTTCCTAGATAGAAATCTCTTCGCTCAGTTACATCCTATAATTTACTCAAACGAATAAACCACTGCAATGACTCGGAAGACAGATATTCTATTTTTGCCATCTTCCATTTCGAAATAATAATTTTAAAATTATGATACAGAAACACATTTTTTAATATTTATAAAAATATAACTAATCAAAATATTTTAATAGAAATCTGAATAAAATATAATTTTATTTATTAATTAAATGCCTGAATTATTCTAATGAAAAGCGCCTTACAATAAATAATTCACAAAATTATCGAAAAAAAGAAAACAAGCAGCGCCACCTGAAAAATGGAGCATTTTTAAAGTGAATTTTATTCATTTTTATATTTTTATTTCAGCTTTTATATGATTATTGTAGTATATGCCATTAATTTGTGATTTTTTCCCCATGAATAATAGTAAAATTTCCAAGAGTTAAATTTTTTTTTATTACGCTTAAATAAAAATCGCATATCATTGTTTAAGTGATGCCTCCAGTAAAAGAGTTAAATTTTTTTTATTACGCTTAAATAAAAATCGCATATCATTGTTTAAGTGATGCCTCCAGTAAAATGAGTAAAGTAAAACGATAAAGAATCAACACACTGTTTATTAGAATAATTACGATAATTAATTTTATAGTTACAATATTATAATTATATACTCTGTAACAATAACATTTTTAATACTTTAATCGTTTTATTGTTGAGCGTTTAAATTCAAATTTTTATTGTACAATTAATTAATTACTTTAAAAACAGTTTATTTATTTTGTATTTTTTAAATATTTGATTATTATTTTTTATATTTTATTTTATTTTTTAATTCAAATCTTGAGGATTTTTAAACTGACAGCTTTCAGATTGAAAATTGATTCTGACGATCACGATCTTTTTAATAGTAAAAGAACTTAGTAATTTTGAAAAAATATGAAGTTCCTCACTACTCAAAAAATTAAATTCTTTCCTCGAATTCTTTTGAAACGATAAGTTTAAAAATAATCATTTCTTCACAGCCTAGGATCTATTCTTATAAAGATACCTAGCAATGAATAGCACATGACGAAAATGAATATAGGTTCTATAGAGTTAAGCATAATGTAATCTTCCTTTATATAGCTAAGCAATGGTTAATCATACAATACTATACATTTATCACTCTTGAAATTTTCATGTAATTCGTTTCCTATTAATTTATATTGAATTTTTTTTATGAAATTCTAGAAACTTTTTCCGTTCTTGAAAAAATATCTAAGCGAATTAAAGTTTGCTTTACGAGCTATTTGTTGCTATTGATATTAACTTCCAAGCTATTTTAGTAAAATTCATCGCGTTATTTTAATAAAATTCTAGTTCTAAGAAACTTTTAAGAGTTAACTGATTCTAAAATTTTAAAAATCTATATTTTTTATTTTTAAGCTGTTATAATTTTTTTATATATATAAATTGTTCACATCATTTTGTAGAAGACGCGCTATGAAACCATTAAATATAAACATTAAGAATGTTTATGAAACTTCTAAACACTTATTTAATGTAAAATGTTATCCAAGCTTAGTCAGTATATGTCAAAAAATACTACATTGCTGTTTTATATTTACTTTGATGATAAAATTCGTCATTCTTCCGTAACAGCATTAAAAGTATTTTAACTAAAGCTGTATATTTTTCTTTCTTTTTTATATTATCCAGTTTAATACTTCGAACTAGCTAAGGAATGTTTTTACCTCTGCTTTTCCTGCGGTCATCGACTTAAACATTGATTTTCCAATGTTATCTATATCTTAAAGTAACAAAGTTCCTTCCAGCTATTCAAAACAGGAAAGAAAAAAAATAGACGTATTTTTAACATTGATAGATTCTCAAAAAACAATTTCAAGTTTAACAAAATAGCTTGATTTTCAAACTTTTATGAATATAAACAACTTATTCTATAAAAAATAACGTAAAAATGCATATATTTGTTTCAGTAAAAATATATAGATTATAATTTCATAACCATGTTTTAATAAATATATATCTTAATATTTCTTAAAATAAATTTTTAGTTTAGAAAAATTCAAACAAGATATGAAAATAATATATTTTTTATTTAAGACGTTATATACAGTATATATATTTTAAAATATTCATTTAGTGCACTTAAACTTCGAAAATAAATCTTAAAGAGATAAATAATAATCCATTTATTTTAGTTTTCTGAACAAAAGAAGATAAATATAGCTTTTTAAAAGTGAAAAATATTGTATGTCGGTGAGAAATTGTTTACTATGCAGATCGTATGCATTTGAAAACTTACAATATTATAATAATTTATCTTTTTGTCAGAGGTTTTTCATTTTAATGCAAATTCTTCTCTACGAGAAAAAAGATATATAGTTTTTTAAACCGTCTAGAACAGTATGATAAGATGCTATTTCTTATAGAAAGTTCTTACAACGTTCATCACTTTACAAGATTTTCATGTGTTTATCTGGAATCTAACAAGAAATATAATACTAATAACAGTTACTGATAATTTATAGTAATTATATGAAAATAATATAATTTAATAAATTTTTAAACTAGAAAAATGTTTATATGCCAAGATAAAATAGTTGTGTGCATTAATAATTATTAAATTATATTATTTTCATATAATTTTTAAACTAGAAAAATGTTTATATGCCAAGATAAAATAGTTGTGTGCATTAATAAAAGATAAAATGATTTTTTACATTATCTGAGAATTGGATTTACGGATAAATTAATTATAAGCTGCATAAATTGCTACTGTTTCTTTCATTTCTCTATACATAAATATTTAAAATAGATTAATGATTAACGACAAGTAAATTTTTTACATTATCTGAGAATTGCATTTACGGATAAATTAATTATAAGCTGCATAAATTGCTATTGTTTCTTTCATTTCTCTATACATAAATATTTAAAATAGATTAATGATTAACGACAAGTAACACATACAAAGTGTAATAATTTATTTATTTAGAAGCGTACATTTCATTTATATTAATAACGTTAATCATTTCGAGTTCGTAAACAATCTCTATAAACAGTTTTGAACAAAACCGACGAAATATTCTTTTTTCGAATATAACCGACAATAAAACATCATCGTGAAGTTCTAATAGAAGAAATACCTGTCAGGAATGATTGATCTGTCTCTTTCTCTCTCATCTCACGGTTCAATCAAAGAAACATTTCGTGACTGATCCTAATATAGGTGAACTTCAAAAAATTTGTGGGTAAAGACAATTTTAGCAACATTTATTGTGAAATTCAACATTTGGAATGCTCTGAATTATAATATGAATTCGAGTCGACAATAGAGTACTGTACAATATTTTATACCTATACAGTATGTTTATGTTTAGGTTATGAACATTGAAGTGGAATTCAGATTTATTCGTGCTTGTATATAACAGTAATGGCTTTTGAACAGTGATGTTTCAAAATGTTTGCAATATAATATCAAATATTCAGTTCATAGTTATGATTAACAATAATAGTACAAATATCTGCGACAGCTTTATTTATCAAATGAATGAACCTATATTAATTCACTAAAACTATGCAATTTCTATAGAATAAATACATATATAAAGTTTTGAATATGTTATTTTTAATAATTAATAAACATAAGATATGCTTGCTCCATTTTTCATAGTATATTTAGCAAATGGAATATCATCCATAAAGCGACAACTGCAGTAAACAGTAGAGAACATATAAGATAAAAATGTTGTCATTTCTTATTTACTGTGCGCTATTTCAACAATGAAGCTATATTCAGTTGATCTAGAAGAGAAAGTTGCACTAAGTTACTTAAAGCTAGCTTGACAAAGCAGAACTAACTCAATAAAATACAACTGCAGAAAAGTTTTTATGAATACCAAGATTTATAAAATGTCAAATTAATTGAAAAAATTTTCAAATCCGTCAGAAAAATTGAATTAAATTTCAAATGTTTATATTACTGTATATATGATATATGAAATCGATAAAATAAAATTATCATAGATAAAATTTGATCTGAGTTGAATTTGGTACAAAGGAAGATTGGTTGTATTTTATTGCTTGGTTCATATTCCACAGGGATTTGTTATAGTCGATCATTTATTCCGACGTATTTCATTTTTTTTTTATCTAAAGGAAAAAATCCAAGTTATTTTTTATAACATTTCATGAGATTGAATAGAAATCTTAAATTATATCTAGCAAAATTGTTATAGGAAATGGTAAAAATTGAATAGCAATGAGGTTTACCAATATCAGAAAAGTGGAAACTGTCATATTTTTATGGTTAAATCAAAAATATATTTAATCAAGAAAGTAAAAAAATAGAACATTCTTCAACCCATTTTGGTTTTTAAAATGAGAAAAATTAAAATTTCGGCAAAATAGATCAAGAAATAAATATATATCATTTGTTCACATACGAGTACAGTATTCATCTCTGTTATATACATGTATTTTTAATGGAATAATTCAGTTCTGCTCCCTTAAGATAAAAACATCTCATGTAATATTTCTTGAAAAAAATGACGAATATAAACTTATTTAAAAGAAGTAAACATTTTTGAAATATTCTTAATGCACTGCAGTAAAAATTCGATTTAATACTAAAGTAATCTTTTATTGAGTAAAATATAAATCTTCTGATAAAATTAGAAGTAATTTCTATTATTTAACGAATCGTTAAAGTTAATAAATAAGTTATGTTTCAAAAAACATTTTCCTCTCTTCGCCAATACTGCCAAGATATATCTGATAATTCATCCATTATTTAAACAAAGATTAAATTTCATTTATTTTTCGATGAGGCACATGAATTAAAATATTAATTCGAATAAAATTAATTGAATTCATAATAATGCTTTATTTTTTTACAATAAAACGAATTTTGTATTGACTTCATACAACATTTTCAAGAACACTCATCATTTCGTGTCAGGAATATAAAATCCAATTTGAGATATATTACAATTCAAATCCTATTCTTAATTCATAATAATACTTTATTTTTTTACAATAAAACGAATTTTATATTGACTTCATACAACATTTTCAAGAACACTCAACATTTCGTGTCAGGAATATAAAATCCAATTTGAGATATATTACAATTCAAATCCTATTCTTTGCAATTCTAAATATAAATTGGCCCATCAATAAAAAATTAAATGAGCTAAATATTATTTTTATTGTAATTTTACAAGAAACTGAGCTGAATATAAATATAATCCGTTCATGTTTAAATATGATGAGAATATTAGTCAACCAGACTGATTAACATAAAAAAAATTCATTATATAATGTTTGTTAAAGTTTCAGCAATATGGAAAAAATTATATATTTAAATAATTATGAAATAATAAAAATCATAGTAATAATTATTTATTTTATATAACTATAGAATAATCAAATTATAAATTTATACTGATCTTACTTGTTAGTTAAAGAGCATAGTTAACTGCTTTTAGATATATATTGTGTATTAACTGTATACATCTACTGCATTTTTTTAAATTAAACAAAATTTATTTAATTCTAAAGACAATTTTATTAAGTAATATATATTTAAATAATTCTTTGTTATTAAACCAATTCTATATAATTGTATTCACCCA
>AYEL01067658.1:0-16790 GCA_000484575.1 Olivierus martensii
AATAAATATTAAATTAATTTATACTATAAAATTATAAAGTTATGTATTTATATATATATTTGACTTTTTATAAAATTTAGGTTATTTAAATAAAACAGTATTTCAAACAATAATACATAATAACTCATTTAATCTTTAACTAAATATAGAAATTCAGTTTACCTTTATAACACAATAGGAATATGAAAAACTGAAGTCAAATTCAGCTAGAAAACATAATGTTGTTGTAATGCAGCTGGTTCAAGCTGCTTTGTGCTGATAAATAGTATATAAATTTTTTTTTATTTTACACTTTACCCTATAGGGTACATTCAACCTTTAGAAAATATTGCTGAAATTTAAACTGCATAGAAAATATATATATACTTAATACTTTCTAAACATTTTTAATCATAAATTAGGTTAGGTTATTTTGAGTTAAGCCACCATATTACTAATAAGGATATACTTTATCTCCCGATGGCCACATTTAGAAACAATTAGAACTAGTCAGCATCATAATAGCGTTCAACAAACTTGAGCCTGGACCCTCTCCTGAAAAGCTAAGATGTGGGATCTAGAATTGAATCCGGATCCTTCAAGGTAAGCGAATGTTTAATCACGCGATTATAATTTTAATCATCTAATAAAATAATTAAATTAAATAATAAAAAAAACTTTCTGACAAGTTTCGAACATTTGGCTTATTGGTAAAGCAAATAAAACAAAAAATTAAACATCTTGTGTGTTCAAAAACACACAAGATGCTCAAATGTTCTGTTCAGGCTACTGATTTTCCTAGGAAGCCCACAAAAATTCTTCAATAATTTCACAAAATCCTTACAATTTCCATCAATAACATTTTAGGTTAAAGCACTAAACATAAAATAATCTGCAAGACGATGATTAGCAGCCAACTTAGACCGATTTAAATATATTTTTTATAATTTTAAATTGCTATTATAAGTTTTGTAAACTTGATTACAACTTTTAAAACTTTATAATCATCTTGAATTTTTAATTATGAAATCTAAGTATAAACTTATTGGATAAAATAGAATCAATATTTTTAAAAATGCAATAGACTCACTGTTAACTGCCCCTAGGGGTCGAATAAACGAATGGCCGATTAATTCGAAAATACATACAAACCATTTATAGGTTGGAAATAAATAAATATATATTTTAAAAATCAGTATCTTCATTTGCCATTATGATTAAATACGTTTTTTGAGACAAAAATCACGAAATCAGGCCAATTTTTGATAAGATTTATTTAAACAAAAGTTGAATCATTTTGATATTCGATATAGCCTAACTTATAATTTCAAGCACTTTCTTTCCTTCCGAATGAATTATTATTACTTTCGTTTTTATTTCTGCTCTTAGCTCGACGAAAATATGGCCAGTTAAAGCGAGACCGAATCAAAGGACAACTGTATTGTAATTTTCTAAATATATAGAAAGACTATCAAAATAGTGCCCTACGTTGTCCGGACATAGTTCGAAAGCATATTAAGAAAAACTTGATTTTGATAATTTGCACATTAATTTTTTCTAGTCTCTAGAAGGTTTACGAACTTAAGTCATTGTCTTTCTGCTCTTCGATTCGAAAAAGATTTACTCGGAGGAACATAGAAATTTGTAATGCTTTGATATTGAGTACTATACTTACCGAAAATTGATCATTGGCCGGATTGGCCGTGTGGAAACGGTTTGGCTTTCCACTCTGGAGGACATGGATTCGAGTCTCGACCCCATCCCTTGAAAATATTTATGGGGTCCGGGCCCGGCCCGTCAATCCCGCCTCCACAATCCAGCTGACATCTCCGCAGGGAGAAGCAGCCTGTGGAAGGGCTTCTTTCGCCCCACTACTTAGTATTCTTCCAAAATGGAAAGTGGGGTCATTTGTTGACCAAAAAAAATTTGATACTTTTACTGATCATAGTTTTGTCCCCAAGATTTTTTTAATTGGAAATGATTTCATTTGTTATATCATCATCAGACTAATTGAATTACAACTGGCAGAAATTATTTGTTTTTCTGAATTTGTTAAAGTATAAAATTGCACGATCATTTATCATTATTATATGACGATGTATGATTAAGTGACATCATCTGTTTGTTACGTCACGATGGCGCAACAATGCGATGACGTCATGCTAACATAATACTAAATTCAGTCAAAAACACACACTACATATAGTGCCATCTATTGATTAAACTGTTAAATTCTATGAAATTTTTGGATTCTTCTTATAATTGGCCAACAATGATTGTGCTAAAAAATCACTAAATAGGCCAATTGTTTAAGTTGGACAATCACAGGGAATTTTGCCAAATTGGGGGGTGGTAGCTTCTATCGTATAGGAGATTACTCGACCCCAACAAACAAATCAACCAATAACGAAAAAAGATATACTATTGAAAATTTAGTTTCACTAGAAAATGTGGATTTTTCCCTTTATTTTAATGATTTTGGAGAAAATTATAATCCATTTTTAAATCAGAAATCAGATTAATAAGCAGAAGTTGATTAATAGAAATTATAATGTCAACGAAAAAAGTAGAATTATTATAATAAATTTGTAATTAAATAATAAAAAAATTATTAATGTGATATTTATGATCACTTAAATTTATTGATTTGATAATTGAATTAAACTAGCTTGCAATATAATTTTATTTATAAAATTAGATTGGGTTTAGTTGGTGCTGTACAATCAACGATGTGTACAATAGATCTCTGAATAAGCAATTTTGAGTTTGTAGTTTCAGAAATTTGTAGTTATGTAATATTTTTATATTTTTATTTTTGTTGAATTTCCAAAAATGCAAATGAAAACTTTGTTAAACAAATTTATTTTTTCATAAAAATACTATCCATGGCTAAGATGAAACTATTTTGAAAAATATTGATTTTTTGATACATTTTTGCGAAGAATCATTATCATCCAATACAATACAAAATATCACTTCTTATAATAACAATGCCAAAAAATTTAACATCATTTATTTTTAAATGAATAATTCAAAAATGATGATTAAAAGTATTAATAATTTATTTTAACCAAAAAAATAATCGTTTCTTTAAAAAAAAAATTATTATAGGGCCTACATCAAAAATAATATGTTAAACAGTTGTTATCTAATAACAGTTTCAAGTTTTATTACTTTTAGCAAAATAATTACTTATTATAAATCTATTTATTAATAAATTACAATGCAATAGGTAGGCTCATTTTAAGAGGAAGATGTTGAGATTAGAAGCACTTGCATATTAAAAATTTTTATCATAATAAAATAATTTAATTTTAAAAGATAGATATATAGTTAGAGACCTAAATGCATTTAGATTAGGTCCCTTTCAGTAGACTGCCATTACCAAAATGTTGTATAATGTTAATACAACAGAATCTGATTTAAATATCCAAAATTACAGAATTTTCTTATAAAATTAACATTTATCATATTATCTGTAATACAAAACAATGTTTAATTATATGATAGAATACAGATAAAAAAACTTTTAAAATATTATTAAATTATTAAACTTTGGAATTATATATAAAGTGCAATCCAACATTAATATACTAGTAAAAATCTGAATTCATATATACACATTAAAGTGGAAGCAATTGAATATTTCATCTTTATTTTAAAACAGAAAATTTTATTTTAGATTGAAGAAACTTATACATTGTAATAATAAACATGTTTTTAATATATTATTTACAAAAGCCTTAACAAAGAATATCATTTACTTTTAGAATTAACAAATCAATGATAAACAAGTACTGTTTATAGGATGTTAGGGCATTATCCTAAAGGTCTCCAGTTCAATTCTGGGTCAAAAAAATTCCATTTTCATATAAGTATTAAAATTTCTAGTTTAATTATTAATCAATAGATGGAGCCACATTGACTAAAATTTATTTAATTCTTAATTTCAGTAATTTTTCTAAATTAATTTGTAATTCTAAGGTTATTTGGTTATTGTTTGATTATTAGTCCTTAGTAAATATGTTTATTTGATATAAATTGCTTATTTTGTTAATGTTCTAAAAAAAAAAATTGTTCTAAAATTTGTCATTAATTGAAGAAGCTGTAACTAATTGTAAGAATATAAAAAATTCATGATGATGATAACTACATGCAAATACATCATTGGAACAAAATTAATTTATATATTGCGATTAAAAATGAAAATGCTTGCAATAATTTTCCTATATTTTTTTTTACTAATAATGAAAGCAGATAATGTAATGAATTGAGGAAAGTAAAAATATAAGTGCAATTATATTTATTTTAACATTAATCAAAATATTTAAAGTTAAATACTGAATTTTTAAATATTTAGAATTAAATATTAAATTTATTCTGATCTTACTTGTTAGTTAAAGAGCATAATTAACTGCTTTTAGATATATATTGTGTATTAACTGTATACATCTACTGCATTTTTTTAAATTAAACAAAATTTATTTAATTCTAAAGACAATTTTATTAAGTAATATATATTTAAATAATTCTTTGTTATTAAACCAATTCTATATAATTGTATTCACCCATAGTTATCCATTGATTGGGATAACTGTAAATACATTTTAGAGTAATTATTTAATTTAATATGAATTTATTTAACCTGTTTTATATTACATTATTGCTTAATAGTAATAATATTTATAATTAAGTAAAAACCAATTCTATATAATTGTATTCATCCATAGTTATCCATTGATTGGGATCACTGTAAATAAATTAAATAATTACTGCTAAAATGTAATATGAATTTATTTAACCTGTTTTATATTACATTATTGCTTAATAGTAATAATATTTTAAAAATCTATAGCATTTATTGGGAGATTTTCACATTTTTTACAATAAATGAAATAATAATTTAATAGAGTAATAAATAATAATTGAACTGAATGAAGTATTAACTAAATGTTCTATTTCAATTTTTTGAATGTTTAAAAACTAATTATATTGTATATTTAATATAGAAAATAATCTTGTTTTATTTAATATTAATTGAAATCGTATGTTGTAATATTAATTATTAGCAACAATAACTGGAATATAAAATTAACTGAGCGTGAGAATTATAGTACAGTATGAATATTAATTTTATATAAAAAATTTAAGCATTGACCTAGGGATAGATTTGGGCAATTATATAATTTCTATAACTATAGGATATATTTTTAATTGAATTTCGCATGAGTAAATATATAAGAAAATATATTAATTCATATTCTAAAATAAAATTTAATCTGTTTTCTTTATATTTAATAAACTAGTTTTTGAGCCAGTCTAGAAAGGTAAATTTCTTTTCCATCCTTCAAAATTGGAGATTATATTTAATTTTAAATCTGCCTATAAAAATATTTGACAATATCATCTACAAAAATCTGAAAAAATTCCACTTTTTTTCTGTGGAATAATTAAAAATAAAGACTAAACTGTATCTGATTTCGATATTTGGACAGTATAAGCTCTAATGTTTTAAAAAAGTCCCATGAGCATAACTTTCAACTCTTTGAAATAAAAATTTTGTAAAGATGCCGTAAGCTTAATATTGACCTTCAACTCCCTCTATTGTTTCCTGGGGATAAAATTTTCCGAGTTTTAGATTTTTTTCACGCCTGTATGGGTGGATATCAGATTTTTCAGTTTATGGCTTCTCAAATTTCAGCTTTCTTTCTCATTGGGAAGTTTGAAAAACCTCTAGAAGAATATACATACACAAATACTGTACATGTAGTGAATCGGGGCAAAATGGTAATCGGGGAAAGTAGCTTATTTTTCTCTAGTTCGTCAGTATTTAAATAGGTGGCGATAGAAAATGGTTTATTATAACCTCCTATAAGCCCGCCAAAAATATGGAAGATGGCCATTATCATATTCTGAATTACTCGCATTGAAAATCGAAAAATTCCTAGTGAGTGTTGGAATTTTTACTAAAAATTATACAGTCAGTTTTTGAAGTACAGTCAAACCCGATAAGACGCCACCATCTGTTCGGCGACGATTTTGGCTGCTAATCGGGGTTGACGGTTTATCAAAAATACATGTAGTAAAATATATAAATTAAAATGAACTCCGAATTTATTAAATTTAATAAAATACAGTACATTTATATTTATCATTTAAACTAAACATTTCTAAAAACTGTATACTTCGCAGTATACAGTATAATATATGTACTATATATGTGCACTACTATATAGAAAACATATCTATCTGCTGTTCTGATTCTCTGAGTTCTCTGTAAAACACAATGTACACAGCTTACTGTATAGTATCCTTATTTGCTCGGTACGGAATAAACGATGGAAATGATTTGGTTCTTACTATCTTAAATTTTCTATAATCTAGGTATGAACCAGGTTTAAAGAGACACATGATTAGCCTTTAACTTCATCTCTTCCACCTGCTGGTTACAAATGAATCCAGAGAGCTTTTAAAACTGCATATACAGTACTGATGAACTTCGGGATGTAAGTCACCTTACATGCTCCTAGCGGATTAACAAGGAAAATACAATACCAAAAAGAATATTTATTTAGACGTTTCTAAGGGCGGATGACGGATGGCGTCTTATCGAATTTGCATATTCCATTAACATAGGGAAGATCTGTTCCCCCAAATTTCTTGGAGATCAGAGAGGATGGCGGCTTAACGAGGGGCGTCTTATCGGTGTTTGATTGTATTATTATTAATCGTAATATCAGCATAGTAAAAATTAATATATTTAATGTTTAATGGATACTTTAAAGAATACTTTGCTTTCAATGTCGTTCTAATTTATCCATTTTAAATCACGTGATTAAAAGTTGCATCTCACCCTGATCAACGGGAAAGATGGCAATTTTTGCTTCAGGATTAAATACCGAATTTAAATTTTTGTATTTATGATTTATTTTCAAAAATTAAATGATAAGAATATATATTAGGACCCAAGCAGAGGTCTTTAGTTTGATGACTAATTGTAACTTTTTTAAAAAATATAAATCATGACCCGATTGTTATTTCAAAGTTTTTGATTGCGTCATATATGCAAAACCCTTGTGAGCTTAAGTACAAAAAATATGAAATGAAAATATTAATGAGATTTTAGGGCTAGAAAAAAAAAGTTGGTCAACTTCCCCCGATTCACGATATATATATAGTATTAAAATATTAAAATCATTAAAAATATAAATTCATTTATATCAACTACAGGTTTTAAAATGAAGAATTATTTATTTTAGAATTTTTTGTGTATAATTTTTGTTTTCGAACAAATGTTTTCAGATATTTCATTATCAGTATAATTATGTGAAATCATTTTTGATCAACGGAAAATTCTTTACGGTAAAATAAAAAATATATTTCTTCATAGTTATCTCTAATTTTCTTTAAGTTACCTTAGTAAAAATTTCATTCGTTTATGAATTTCTTGATAATCTGCATGCACAGTATTATATAAATACAAAAACTGATAATTATTTGTACTTTTCTGAAATTTCAGAATATTCGTGTTCATTGTCATTCTCCAAATTTGAATTTTTGACATATCATGTAAAAGAATACATTCTTCAAACTAAAGATAAGTTTTTGAATTTGTTTCCTGATAATATATCTAGGACTAGATAGCACTGAAATAGTCTTTCAAAATTTCTAGAATAAGGAAAAGCAATATCTTGACAACCAATTTGCTTCACTGACTCTTCTTATAAATAATTACTTCAAGAAGATGGAATGTAAGTATTGACTTCTTTTCATTTTTCTTCCTTAAAGATACAATACCTTGAGAAATTTTAAATACGTTTTAAGTATTACCATATATGAAAACTTTTTATTTTCTATTAAAAGAAAAAGTATACGAAAGTTGCTATATTTCTAAGCTTCTATTTAAAGAGTTACTTAAGTTTCGATGTCACTAAATTCTGCATAGCCTAATAGAAAACATAATCTAGCATTTTTATTAAAAAATTAAAAATGGAGAAACTTAACAGCACAGCGGAAAAAATTATTAATCCTTTACCAGGGAAAACATTAAATACAATTTCTGTAGTACATTTATAGAAAAAGCAAGATAACTAAAGCCATATCATCTCAGTCCGTCTTCGATTGGACATTCGAACCAGTCAAAGAGCTCTTAATACTCATCAGGACATTTTAATTCCCTCTAGCAAGTAAGTGAGTCTAATTGACTTCCATCTTTGTGATATATAAGACGAAAAGCAGACAATAATCCATTGATTACTCTTTCCAATAAAACCTGTGCTACTTCTTTGTTTGTAAAAAATCCATTAAGCTATAAATTCGAGACAAAAATTTTTGTTAAAGATACAAAAATTAGTATTAAAAACCACCAACAATCTCACTGATTTACAATCCGATATCAGATAACGCATTATTAAAATGTAATATTAATTTAATTGTATAGGAATTTTTTCTATATGTTTTAGATAAGTTGTATTAAGATTTTTTCCCTCTTATCTCGCATTTGAAGTTAATTAAATAAGAAACTTTTGATCTCTAGCTGCTTTTACAAAAAATGTATTTTTATAAAAGCAGCTAGGGATCAAATGTTTATCTGAATGATTTTTATTAATTTCACTATTAAAAGGCAAATAGATATTATTTATTCAGTTAAATTTATATCAAAGGATTTAAACAAAATACTTTTAGAGAATATAGCGCAATGATGTAAAGAACCTTGAGTATGATACTGCATTAAGAAAATGATCGACATGTACGCGCATCAAATAAGATAGCGTCATTTATCTTAGGCTCTTTTTTTTCCCTCGTTTAATGTATTATCTGAAAATCACGTAAAATTTTATTCCACTTCAAGCCGAAACACTTTTCGTTCAATTGCAAATCAACGATTCTCAGTAAAAAATATGAACGATATTTCCATCGATAGTTTAATGCTAACTCGTATTGATCTATACATTTTTATCGATAATATATATCCTTGTACTGTATCCAAGTTTAAAATTATTTAAATAATGTACTTAATTTTAATTATTTCAGAAACATTTCTTGTTTTATTAAACAAATAAACAAAAACTAAACATCTAAAATTTACATTTCGTCTATAAATTTTATTTTTATTAATACTGTAATTAGTTAATTAAATTGAATATATATTAGGAAAAAATATTAAACTTTTACCAACTTGTTACTTTCCCAAATTTATTTTCTTTATTAAAACAGTAGAAATATTTCTTGTTTTTTATCTTTCTTCCAATTTTTTATTCTAACACAACTCTAATAAATTGATATAAACAATTTTTTTAATCTGAAAAATAATTTTAAAAATAAAATAATGTAACAATGAGAAACAAGCATTGCTAAATATACAAAAATTGAGATGATTCCAGAGAAAACTCATATAAAATTTTTTATTTTAAAAATTGATTATTGAAATGCTTTTATTGCTGAGAAAGATGTTCAATCATTCAGAAATTCGTAAACCGAACCACATAAAAACGCTTTAAAATGATTTCAATAAGAAGTATTTTAGTTTCCAACCAGTCAAAATTAATTAATTCTTAAGTTGTATCGATTACCTTTCTTATTTAAAAGATTAGTTCTTCGGAATTTCATTTATTTTTAATTTAATTTAAGTAAATATGCAGTATCTTAAAATTGATTTTTTTTAATATATTGTTAAAATATAAACAGTTTATTGTAATTATAATTAATTATATCTTTGTATTATTACAGTAATAAATATAAACATATACTATATGTAAATATATTGTTAAAATATAAACAGTTTATTGTAATTAACTTATAATTAATTATATCTTTGTATTATTACAGTAATAAATATAAACATATACTATATGTTTACAAAATATATCTTTAAATATTAAATGACAAATAGCATCAAGTTAAAATTCAAAAACTGCAAAACTGAATGAAAAATTTACATAACTCTACTTAAATATTAATATTTAAAAAATAAAAATTGTAAACTGAATTTTCATATCAATTTCTACTTGAAAGAAATTCCGAAACATTCTCATAAAATAAACATATCAAAATAAAAATTTTATATAAAATATATTGCAAAATTTTTACAAAAATAAGCGACTTCAACTTGCATGTCAAATCGAAATCCTAAAATTTTACAGATTGAATTTTTAACTCTGAAAAATATAAACAGCATGCAAGCTTTCTTACAAAGCAAATTTAAGAGAGAGAGTTAAATTTACCTTTGAGTATATTTCTACCTGATTTCTACAGAGAGTTATCATAAATCCCGAATCGGTGTTTCATACAAATGTGATTACGAAAAATAAAACAGGTGATAATATCAATTATTAAACGATAGCGTAAACCAGATTTTTCTCCAAAATTAGCTTCAACATGAGAATACGATTTTTCTAATATATAGAGTTGCCATCTGTTGAAAGAAATTGTAATAAAATTATGTCGCAAAGAAAAATATTACATGATTTAACAGTCTAATTATTCTTTTAAATAATATTTATATTTAATTAATTACAATATTTATAATGTTTTATATTTAATCACAATAAAAATTTAAATATGATAATATATAAATCACTTAAATAAATACTAGTACTGTGCTAGTACTGTGTTTTAAAAATACACGTAGTATTAATGTACAGTCTGCACAAAATGAAAATAATTTTGTTCATGACAAAATTGTTATGTTTAAAATCTTTATAATATTACTGTATTGAATAAAATCATATAATTTTACTTCTGAAATTATTGCGATTCATATTACAGATTAGAATATTCTTATAATTTTTTTATAAAAAATTCACATAATTTTACTCTTGTAAAATATTTAATTAGAGGATTTTTGCAGTGTACAGCTTATTGTATTATTTTAAATTTTAATTTAAATGTCTTTGATGATACCAATAAAGGATTTTCTTATGACCCAATATTAAATTCATATTTTGTCAACAATGCAATATTTTTATATTAAACTAATGAAAATCATACTATATTATTGTATTCTGCTTCTGATTTTAATTATGTTTCATTTATTTTTTTTTTATATTTGTCTATTTTAAAATCCCTTATTCCTTCTAATAAATATTTTTAGAGTTAGCATTCATCTAAGATTCAATACATTATTGTTTGTGAAAAGAAAAACACTACATTAGCTTTTTCTTCTTTTTTTTTATTCTTATATTTAGAATAATTTATATTCATAATGTATTAACTTATAAAAATAAAATATAATAAATTAGCATAAAAATGTGATTAATGTATAAAAATAGTAAGATATTTCCTATTTTTATGCATTAATATTTTCAATTAATTTATAAATAAAATTCCAAGAAAATGGTTTGTTAATTTTATTCTAAATTTTAAAAATACTAATATATTTCTATAATCTTTCAAGTTTTATTTCTTATATAATTAATATTAGCGATATGGCAGCTTAACTTAACTAACCTAACCTTATATAATTCATTCACTATCTCCTGATCTAACAATCTGAAATCAATATTAAATATGATAATAAAACCAAATCAATTCGTTAACAATCTCCAATTTATCATATCTTTAGCGATTAAATCATATTAGATTTGTCTAATAAGTTCTTTCTTTGTTTTACATCATTTTCCTATCGGAAGTTACTAAATAGCGGGACATCCCAGTGCCCATCATGAATTGCATACATATGTGGTAGGATTGGCTGTCAGGCATAAAAATGTTATTTAATGAACCAGCCTGGGCTCTTCTTGGAAAATTTTTGGGTATGTGGAACTCAGGAATTGAATCCGGGATCCTTTTGGTAAACTACCATTTTATCAAGCGTCCATCTGATCCACAAATTTATAAAATTCAATGAACTTCAGTCAATACATAAAATTCATGAAATAAAGCAAAAATAATACCAGACCATTCGAGTAGTCGGCTGGATGGCTGCGGGATAAAGGGTTGGATGGTAGAACTGAGTTCAATTCCGAGTTTCCAGGTTCAGATTTTTCAGGAGTGATGTAGAATTAGCCTAGTCTATCTGATTACAGACACCACCAAGACTGTTTTTTTTTGTCACAGATAACGCACACTTTCCATTCTATAATAATACTAAATGACGGGGCGAAATAAGCCCTTCTACTGGCTGCCCATCTGTGCAGAGGGGTCAGCCAGATTGTGGAGGATGGGAATTGATTGTCAGGCTCGAACCCATGATAAACATTTTCAAGAGATGGGATTCGATGCTCAAACCCAAGTCCTCCAAAGCGGAAAGTCGAAGCATTTCCACGAAGCCAATCTGGCCGACATTATATGTTGTATTTATAGTAAGTTGGGAAATACGCTTCATTGGGTAATATGTCACACTGACACAAATAATGCACGAGTCGGCTGGATTGGCCGCATGGAAACGCTTCGTCTTTCCACTCTGGAGGACCCGAGTTCGAGTCTCGGATCCACTCCTTAGAATTATTTAAGGAGTGATTTTTTTATTTTTTATTCCATCCTCCATAATCCGGCTGATCTCTCTGCAAAAGTGAGCAGTCTGTGGAAGGGTTTGTTTTACCCCGTCACTTACAAGTTAGTATTCTTAGAGAATGGAAAGTGGCATCATCTGCTAATAAAAAACTAATGCATTATTTTAATAGTAAGATAATTTAGGGGATTCTGCGTATATGCATGCTATCAGTCGATATCAGAAGTGAATGGGAGTTGACAGACACCTTCGATTCCTTGCAATTATCTACTGATTTTTTTATTAAAAATTAAATAATTGCTAACACCATGACTGTCGAAGATGTTTTTTAATTAGACTTTTAATTGATTCAAAATCAAAATTGGGAAGAACGGATAGGATATATGTCATCGATTGCATCTATCTTGTCCGTGGCCGTGGCCAACGATATTTAATTTCGGCATCTTGTGTGCAACATCTAGTAGGTGGCCAGCAAATCGTGTTTTAATCAGAAATGTCAGTGAGCTTTAGATCTTCTATTAGCTGAGCATTCTAAAGTTAAAAAACAGACATTAATTAGTGATTTCTTTTCTTAGATTTAATTAACAATGTGAAAGTGTATCATAAGCTTTGTATTTTAAACTTTGATGTTTAATAAAGAAATTTATAGCTAACTGTGCCACCAAGCACAGGTTGGCCACAATCTCAGCCGCCGAAAGCTGGTCACCTATCACAGGTTTTCCTGTATACGTATGTACAGTCGGTTTCAGACAGGTGTTCACCTAGGCGGAAGATGTTCACCTAGGCGGAAATGTTCGGCTTCCTTACAATATTTACAAATCAATGAGATTAATCAGTTCAGGCGCTGAATTCGAGTTTTCAGGGCTTTGAACGATTCCATGTATTTTTTTAAGCAACAGAGTTAGATAGGCTTAATAACAGGTATTTTATCATTTTATCTGAAGATTGATTTTGAGCATTTATTAGAAAAGTTTTAATTTATTACAGTAAGATCCCGTTTAAGGCGCGGTTTCCACTGTACGATTTCGTCCAGCACGACGCCGTCCAGTAGCTTCCGGTCCCGTTTAAGGCGCGGTTTCCACTGTACGATTTCGTCCAGCACGACGGCGTCCAGTAGCTTCCGATTTCGGACAGCAAAACGTTTACGTGCTCACATAGGCCGTATAACGGATCCGTAACTTTTAAAACGTCATGTCGAAGTAGCCAATAACGAATGTTGTAAAAATAAACCAATCAAATACGTCGATAGAAAAAGTTTATTTCATGATGGAGAAAGAGGTTGTTTTATCTATTTCGATCAAATCTATGATTTTGATAAATATAATGTTTAATTTAACACTTTTGGAAGGAAGATACAATCATATAGTGATGAACAGTGGTGGATAATACATGCTTTGTTATTCTAAAACTAAAAAATATTTTATAAAGCGAGAATGAACACGTGCACAAGACCAATTCGATTAGCTGTACTGTATTCTGTTCATGAACTTACCATCTTGTGTAAGTTGGTCCGTTATTCTATCCCAAGTATTATTTTTTAATATTTTGTCGTGATATTCTTTTCGGGATTTGTCGTAAAGACAAACGTTTTCACCAACCAAATTTATAAGTATTTCATCGTTTACCGCCATGTTTTTCAAAGCTCTCGTTCACAACAAAGTAGTTACTTATTGGCTTTCGAATCGGTGACGTCAATCCTTAAGGATCCGTATCCAGCAGAAAGTACAATAGAGGTCTAGTCGATCCGTTCCGTGATTTTGCTGTCCGTAAACGGGCCGTTGCTAGGATACCGGCTATACGGATCCGTTTTGCTTGATTTTGCTGTTCCTAAACGGGCCGTTGCTAGCATAACGGCTATACAGATCCGTTTTGCTGGACGAAATCGTACAGTGGAAACCGCGCCTAACGAGGGGAGATATGTTCTAAAAAACAAGCTCTAAACGAAACAGCGTTAAACGAGGTCATGTTAATACATGAATAATGGTGATAGGTGAAACAGGACAGAGAATAAAAAATATACATACCATTTTTTAATTTTGTAACATATATCATTACTATTGTATTGCATTAATTATACTCATTTTTTATTGCTAATATCGATTTGTATTCATAAATTATTCATTAAAACCAAAAATATTAGAGTAAATAATTTATGCTTTGTGATGAGAAAGGTTTTTTCCTCATTTGACACTTTTTGTTTTTTCGTTCAGTAAGCAATTGCCGATAGCAAGACATCGCATCCATGACACTTCGTCTTGCCTTTGAACTTCTATCAAAATTTGGATCATTTTGTATAAATTGATCCATAATTTCCATAATAGTGGCTAAACTTCTTTTATCAAAATATGGATCATTTTGTATAAATTGATCCATAATTTCCATAATAGTGGCTAAGATAAATATGAATTGTGACCGCAGCAGACTTTTGTATGTACTGCATTGCACTGATATCAAACACATTGAGAGACGGCATAGGAGTATCAAAGCAACAAATTCGTGAAATTTCGGATTTTTAATAGTATAACGGTTTTTAAAAACCGCGCTAAAGTGAATCAATAAAAAATATAAAATTCGAAAAAACCGCGTTATACAGAAACAGCGTTAAACAGAGCAGCGTTATGTGTGATCTTACTGTATTTACAAATTAATCTATGTTATTATTAATTTAGGCAAAATGCAGCATTATGGTCGTAACTACACGAGTAATTAAGAGATAAGTAAGTTGTCAAAGCACCAATAAAGCACTGCAATAGCATAATGGCGACTACAGGAAATATTTTATTTTATTTGAAAATGTATATTTCTTTCTGTGTTTATAATAAAATTAAAAACTGTTCCAAATGATTCTCATTATTAATAAAGTGTTTAATATTCGTTGATTGACCAAACGATATTTATTTCGTTTCCATGACAACTTTAACAATTTTATCGTCGGTTTTTAAAAAATAAAAAATAAAAATTGAATGTGTGTCAAACTTGGTATCAAAATCAATTTTGCGTTATTACGCATATTTTTTAATATTCGTTGATTGACCAAACGATATTTATTTCGTTCCCATGACAACTTTAACAATTTTATCGTCGGTTTTTAAAAAATAAAATATAAAAATTGAATGTGTGTCAAACTTGGTATCAAAATCAATTTTGCGTTATTACGCATATTTTAATTTTCTACTAATTTTTTCTAGTAAGATATAGTAAGATAATAATTTTCTAGTAAGATAATATTTGTGTTGGATATTCAAATTTAGTTTATGTTCCACCATGTCTTTCTGAAAAGTTCAATAAAAACACTCAAAATACAACAGACTTCAATAGTTACATATTTACATATTATGTCTTTTTAATTTAATAAACATAGTTATATCTTTCACTTGTATATTTTTATTGTTTTCATCCAAAGCATTATAAAGCAATTGGACTTGATTTTTAAACATACAAATGATAATCTCAATTTCTTCACAAATTTATTTTAAAAAGTTATTTTTTATGAAACACTTTATTAATTATATCTGTAAATGTTTATCGTGAAATAATCATACATAAATATGCATTTACTTCAGATTTACCAAAATAATTGTCTTTCGAATCATATATAATAAAGGAATAAGCGTGTGGAGTCCATGTTTCTGCGCATGTGCGAACTCTCCCGCCAGAAGTGTCGCCGTTACTATTTTCTCTCGCTTCGAGTCTTTAATCGGGGTCTTTTAGAAAACTAAATCCTAATCTTATTATAAATTTTGCTTTAATTTATCATAGTGACCAGGGGCTAACTAGTATCCATAGAAGGTAATTAAGCTGAGAGATTATATAAGCTTTTTTAGAACATGAGAAATTATATAAGCTTTTTTAGAATATTTTATAAATTATAAAAACAAAATGATATATTTATGGGAAGTGACATCGTCAGCGTCGATACGCCGACGTATTTACATCGCGTTTTACGCCTGTGAGATCCAGCCTTCAGCCTTAAGACCCCGTTTAACGCGGGGGATAAGTTCCATAGAAACCAAACGCTAAACGAAACAGCGTTAAACGAGGTCATCTTAACACACAAATAATGTAATATTAACACAAAAATAATGTAATGTAATGTACAAATAATGTAATGTAACATAATGTAAAAATAAAATAACACACAAATAGGTGAAACAGGATAATGAATAAAAAAAAATATACGTTCCATTTTTTTTATTTTGTAACATGTAGAGGAAAATAACCAAATATGGAATACCGGCATTTCTCGTAAACAAATAATCCTAGACGCAATAAACAGTGATCGTCTATCTCTT
Organism: Olivierus martensii; assembly: GCA_000484575.1. Lineage (NCBI taxonomy): Eukaryota > Metazoa > Arthropoda > Arachnida > Scorpiones > Buthidae > Olivierus > Olivierus martensii. The sequence goes on from AYEL01067658.1 coordinate 16,723, forward strand.
TCAATCACTGTATGCGCGTACAGGTTTCAACTTGTCAGTCGAGCGAGTGCTGTGTCCGCGGTGAGACT
>AYEL01067660.1:0-70123 GCA_000484575.1 Olivierus martensii
GGCCCACAAAACCCCAACTTTACACATTTTTCTAATGCAATTATAATTACGTACAAGTTTTCAATCAATAGTAAAACCTGATAGTATGTTTATATTCGCTTATTTTCATTAACAATCAAAGCCCAAATACAATGACAAACAATTACAGTATGAAAATTTTGTTAACCATGCCAATTTCAAACGCATCGGGGAACGCTAATTTTCTTGTATGAAAAGAATAAAAAATTACCTTAGAAAATTCGATGTCGGAGGAAAGATTAAATAACATGGCTATTTTATATATAGAGAGCGATTTACTTAAAAGTATTGATTGTGAAGAGCTAATTGGCGAGTTTGCAAAACTAAACGCTTGAAAAAACTTTATTTAAATATTTTCATATTTTAATTTCAAGTAAAATTCTATACATTCATATTATATTTAAATTTTGTTGGAATAAAATATGAATAGTACATGTGTTTTATTTATTTAAAAATATGGTCACTATGTATTTTTATTCCGTTGATTCTCTCTTTTTTTAAGGGCCTAATATTTTCTTCTGCGCCCGGGGCCTCAACCAGTCTTAATCCGACACTGATCAACATATCATCCCAAAGACTTCAAGAGAGCAAGAGAGTGATGATCCAGACTCACCAGAACCAGTCCATTCAACATTGAATTGAAGATTGTCAGAATTTGTAGTGTTTAGTTATTTATGACTTGTAATAATTGAATTCATTTATCCAACAATTTATTTATTAAAATTTGTGTGTTTTGTTTCAGTTTAAATAATTCATTCATTAAACTTTGATCTTTTGTTCACAGGTGTAAAGTTTTCATTTTTTTATCCTTCTGAAGAAACCACTATCCTATCTCACCTATGTTAAATTCAATTTACTTTACGCGATTATTTCATAAAACCAATTAATCGCGTAAAGCGAAGGACACCTGTATAGTTGCATTAGCATATTATAATTTAAAAAAATAAATCTGTAAATATCATATTCATAATTACCAATTTTCAAAATTAAAAAAATATTAGAGCGTGTTATCTATTTACTGAATTCAAAAATAGAAAGTTTGCCTTGCTTGAAATACTGAACAGCGATTAATCTTTTCAGTTCAAAGCGCTGAAATCAACTCATTTCAATCGTATACCTCACCCCTTTTGAAATACCTGAAATTAGATTTGGAAATCTGTAGATACTCCGACTTACGTTATACTTCCCAGTCCCACCTATTACGTAACTCGGGGTATTACTGTACAGGGAATTACGAACGGAGATACTAGCGTTTTATATTATTTATCATATTTATGTCTAAATGATTGCATTACAGATTCTGAAAATAAAAATGATCGTCCGTTGGACTAGTTGTTTTTCAATTGTTAAGAAACTATACTTTTATATTCATTGATTTTTCAAGATTTATCAGCATCAAACTGAATAAACTGTGAATCATAATAGATTCATATTTTATTCAATTTTATTTTTTGTTTAAAGTATTGTTTATAATACTGAATACACGTATTAATTTATTCGATTCTTAAATTATATTATTATTTTAAAATATTAGTCATTTATTTTGTAAGGTAAATTTTCGGATTTAATTTAAAATGATTTTAATTTAAACAGATACTTTATTTTAAATCCTATTAGTCTAATAGAGAATTTATTTTAAAGTATAATGCAAGAAAATAGACTGGATTACCTGCTCCAATAATCGGTTGGCAGCATAAACCAAGCCCAATCGTATAATGCTAATATTGTGCCCATAAATCTATACTGTATATTATTTAATAAAAAATATATACAATTAGTATATTTATATGGCAGCTTAAAGAGGTTTGACTGTATATAGATTTTGCAGTTAGGAAAAATCTATAAACTATATCATGCTATTTCAAACGTTTTTTTTGATCTTCTCTTTCAACTTTGTCATTTTTTGTCACACCAAGCTTGACAGCCAAACTATGAGGTCATAAATTTTAAGACCTCCCTTTCTTGCTACTTAAAAATTTTCTTTTTGATTTTACATAAAAAACTAGAAAATATAAATTACTTTATATTGATACTTTCTTACAGATACTCTTTAATTTCTAAATAAACTTTCAAACAACTGAATAAATGTCTTACCTTTTACAACCAATGTTTCTCCAAATATGTTACATTGTCTTTATTTTGGAACAATTAAGCAAAAACACTTTATAAAAAAGTCTCTATAACTAAAAATATATAGTTTTTTATTCAGAGATGTAAAACTCAACAATTTTTACAGCAAAATATCATAATTTGCATGATTTTTTTTCCATATATTTATTTTCACAAATCTACTAGAGCCTATACTACGGATGCACAGACTGTGGCTCTCCATTGATTTGTTGGCGGCCTGCCTCACCATGTGTTATTTTAGCAAGTCACACAGTCAAGGAAATATTATTTGTAGTTTTAAACAATATGTTTTCAAATAAAGTTTTTCTGATGTGAAATTATTTTTACAGTGGTTCAATAATAATGTTTTTAAACAATAAGGAAAAAATAATCATCATGTTTGTAGTAATAAACATTTTTTTTATTTTTCCTATATTTGTGTGTGTGAAATAGCTAATTTTAAAAACTTGTATAAGTGCAGAAGGTAGCACTGCTGCTTAACTAATGAAAACTTAAAATCAATTTTCTGTTTGGCTACTACAAATGTCAAACCTAACTTAAATGCAGAATTTCTTGATATAGAATAGACATAATTTCCCATAAAATAATGTGTTCAGGCAAATCTGACTATAATCCAAATTAGTAAAATTAGCAAAATCAGTTTTCTATAAAATATCATTAGTTTTATTTGTTTATTGTAGTAATGAAAAAAGGAAATTTATTGTAGGAATAAAAAAAATTCACCTATATTGTAGATCTTGTGGTTCAACAATTATACGACTTAATCATCAAATCAGAATGTATTACATACTAATCCCTATGTCATGGATTTTTTTAATAAGAAGTAGTGAAATATAAAATTCAGCAATAGACAATGGATATTTAACAATAAAATATAAATACAATATATAGCATGATTGCTAAAACTGAACAAAATCATCATAAGCCCAATACTATTTAATTACTGTGATTTTGTTATTTTAGAAATTCAATAATACTCACCAAATAAAAACTGAAAGACTGGATGTGCATTTTCTCCAATTACATCAATTTTCTTAAATAAAGGAAAATTGATTTTGTAAACAGTTTGTACAAATTCATTTATTTCTTGATCTGAATCAGGTTCTTGTTGTCCAAATTGATTACAAGGAAAAGCTAAGATTACTAATTTTTTCTTATGACCAAGAATGCTTTGTAACTTTACTAATTCTGTGTAGTGGCCTTTGGTAAATCCACAATAAGTTGCTACATTGACAATTAATACAACCTAAAATATTAAACAAATTTAAAAATTTAATCATATTGTAATTTTAACAATTACAAAATTATTACAACATGCATGAAATTTGTAATTAACAATATGAAAGAAGTTATAAAAATAATCATTATTATATGTCTATTGTTAATTAATCATTAGGATAAAGATTATACAGTAGACAATTATGGATATCTTGATGATAATATAATGCACATATTGTTCATAACAATGCTAATAGTAAATCTATAAAATACACAGTATTTAGTTTACTTTATTATAAGAGCAATATATGTACATGAATCATATTAAAATCCTTACTTTCAGCTTTCAAAAGTCTAATTCATAATTATTTCATGTTTTCTGAAGTACCGTAATTACAATAATTTATGCAAAGAATTTTAATTTTTATTTTAAAATCTTATTCATAGAGTTACAATTCATACATATTTATGAAAATGAATTTTATTAATGAATAAGGAAAACTTCTTACTTTAGATATTAAATAAAAGCAAACAATAAGCCAAAAACGTAAGATAAATCATTTATTCAAAAATGTTTTTGAATAAACGATTTATCTTACTTTTTTGGCTTATTGTTTGCTTTTATTGAATTTTATTAAACTTTTCTGTGTATTCTACTTTCATTCATAATTGTATCTCAGCATTTTGGTTAATTTGAAGTTTAATCCAATAACATTGCTTTTGACAATTCTGTTAAATATGTAATTTAGTTATTAACAAGATGAAGCAATTAATAATAATTACTATATGATGAAAGAAAAGAAAAATGCTTAGTATAGATAAAAAAATTAATTAAACTTAGAATTGATTGTTTCATTTAACTTGAATACCAAATTTTAATAATAAAGAAAAAGATTCAAATTTATATAAGCAAACTTATATAGTACAGTAATTAGATATTTTAATTTTTATCAAAAAACAATTATAATTTAAAACACATAAATAATAAGTTCTCTGAGTAGTAAACTTTATTTGAAGATAATGTTATCAATTACTTTCACCATCTGTTTTTATATATTATAGTTGAAATTTGTGAAATTTTTTGATGAAACTAAAACATTACTTTCAAATAAAGTAACTGCAGCAGGTACTTTATTCCAATTGCCAAAAGTATTTCTTTACTATGAGTTTAAATTTATATTTTGAAAAATATACTGCTCGCTTATATTTCTTATTTCAATAATTATATTATTTACTTTCTCAATTTAAATATTTAATAATAAGATTATCTTTATAGTTATTTCATATTGTCAGTATAATCATTGTAGAATTTTATTGAATTAATTAAAATCTACTACTTTGTATTTTATATAGCCAACATTGGTTAATATTAATTTATTGAAACTTTCTATATAAGACATTATTTTCCAGATGATTTTGGAAATGACATTCATACTAAAGATACCAGAAAAAAAATTGATAGATTCAATTAGGCACACAAAAGACATTTCTTAATACTTTAAATGCTGATGACAGATTTTGTCATTAGTACAATGAGAAATCTTTCATTATAATAATGCTTCTTACTATAAACACTAAATAAAAGTAAATGATAAGTCAATTCAATAAAATAAAACATTTTATTATTTACTTTTATTTAACCTCTCATTATGTAAATGATAGATTGTAAGCATTAGAACACAATCTAATAAATGGTTTTGCTGAATTTTATATCATTGCACATGTTTATACTTGTATTGTACTAAAATATTAAAGCTGAATGTACATTCAACAGCCATTGTGGGTGTGAGGTGATTTTTTTAATTATCATAACCAATAACTTCAATAATTGGAAAACTGTAATAGATTATATAACAAAATAGTTGTCTTCTTTACTTACAATTAATGTATCAATACAGTATTACTATAATAAATATCATAATGAATTTTGCTAATTGTCTTAATTTACTATGCTTATGCTTTTATACAGTATATTAATAGAATAGTTAGTTATTTTACTAAAGAGCACTGGTTTGTTTCAAAAAATTATCATGCATCACTACTGTTTATATATATTACACTTTAGTTTAATATTTGTGATAAACTGATATAACATATTAGATAATCTCAATAACTTAATCACAAACTTTGTTAAAACAGGATTTACTACAGTTATCATTAGAACTGTACATATTTGTTATTAGATTCAAAAACTAAAATTACCTTTCCCCGAAATTCTTCAAACTGAACATTATTACCATTAGTATCTACAGCTGATAATTTGTAAAAGTTTTCATTTACTTTAGTATTCGCATAAAATATATTAGCAAACAATAAACATAAAACAAAATTTTTTAAGTTTGCCATAATCAGAAATGTATCTATCTATGTTTTTATAATGATTTTATTGAATATAGTAAATCTTAAACTGATTAGTTTATCATAATATTTTAAGAGAATTAAAGATGTGGTTCAAAATGTTTACATCTGGAGTTCAACTGTTGTGTTATTTTGTTCTTTCTGCCTAGCGAATAACTTCACTAGAAGATGAAAATAATATTAAAATTTTCATTAATTTTTAAGTATATAATTTTATTAAATAATCTTTAATCTATAGACAGTGTTTAAAAATATAGTACGCTGTCCTTAACTACAGTACATACAGTATTTACATAAAAACCAGCCACGCCCATACAGCTGCGTAACCGATACACGTGACTTTTATAAAATTTAAAAGTTTTAAATTTTAAAAAACATAGAATTTAAATAAAATCAAAAAATATTTTTAATATGAATTTAAATTTAAAAAGTTCGAAAGAAAAAAAATTGTTTTGAACGTAATTTCGATACGACTGAACCGTAAAATAGGTGACATCCGCCATTCTCCTATTGAAGGACAATCGTTCCTGGGGTTTTGCAAAATACGAATATTTTTACGAATTGCAATATACTTATATATTCCTTTCGATTCTGTAGGCTTTATAATCATGGGAGTTATTCGCGATCTGAACAATATTACCAATCCATTTGATACATGCATCGAGGATGTTTTGGAACAGTGAGTATAAACTGAATGTTTGTTTTGATTTTGATTTACTTCAAAACCAATACAATAGGATGTATTTTGTTAGCTGTAATTATTATTGTGATTAATATTGATATCGTTGCAATATAATTTATAATTGTTGCTACATTATTTTTAATCAGAACTTTATTGTCATAAAATGCTATATTTATGGTTTATTTTAATTAAAATTTGAGTTGGTCGATTTAATTATTTTTCTTTGATAAATTATTCGTAAATAGTATAAATTATTGAAATATTCCTCTAAAGTTGATACTATTTTAGGCATTGGAGGCACTTTGTCTTTGAACTATATCTATTTATAACAATTGATATAAAAAATGACAAAATAATGTTTAAAAATGTTAATTTAATGATTATGTAAAATATTAGATTCAGATAATATTTGCTTTGTATTTTAATAATTTGTTTAAAAAGATAATAATATTAATAATAATATTGGAAAATATTTTTAAATTGCTGATTTTTATTTAATTAATGAAATTGAAAATTCAATCATAAATTTAATGTTTTTAATATACCAGAAATTATTTAATTAATAATTCAACAATACTGAAATTTTAATGTATTACATAAAAAATGAGGTAAATACAACTAAATAATTTAAATTACATCTTAATTTTGAATTTTAAATGTTTTTGCACATTTGCATTGCCATTAATATAAAAAAAATGATTGTCTTGATTACTGTTTTATTTAATAGAAAAATTTTTATATGAATTATATTTGAAATATATGTATCTTTTGAATGACTATTTAAATTGAAAATATAAATAACTTTTTCTTTCTAAATATTAATATATTATAGTAAAATAATTGAAATATTTTTCACAATATGAAGATAAAAAGATATTTTATATAAGTGATTGAAAAATCATTCAACTCAACTTCAATACATTGTAAAACTGATAGTTTAATTTGCAGAAGAGTTTTTTAAATAGGGTTTTTTTTATCTATGACATTACCACAGTTGGTAACATGCTAGATCACACCACCAGTCAACAGTGGGCAGGGTGTATACCATTGCATTGAGTCAGAGCAGTGTTATTTTTCATCCAGGAACAGTGTGCCTTTATTCTTAGAGTTACTTCAAATTTCACTTGTATGTCACATATCAAGAAGATCTTTTTAGCTGTTTTTCTAGATGCCAACGCATCAAACAAATCTGCTATTAGTACACTGGCATCTGGAAAAGCAGCTGAAAAATTTTCTTGACATGGGGTATACAATTGTGATTTGAAGTAACTCAAGAATAAATATATGTTTTTGCATGATTGGCATTGTTGCTCTGATTCAACACAATGGTACATGGTCCACACACTATTGATTAGTGGCATGATCTGGTAGTGTTGCCAACTGTGATAATGTCACAAACAAAAAACCCTATTTAAAATATCTTTTGCAAATTAAATTGCCAATTTTACAATGTATTGAAGTTTTGGATGATGTGAATTTTTTCAATCACTTTTTTTATAATGCGATATTGTAAACATATATACAATTTAATTTAATATATACAATATTTATAAATATATAAATATATAAATATAAATATATATAACAATTCCATGGACGTGCATGCGACAACCCGCGAAGCTCAAATGTCGAATTGCGAAACCGACGAATTGCTGGGACTTCGAATTGCAAGGCACTACTCTATTACAAAAACAAGATGTAATGTTAATAACTTTGTTTTCTTTGTTTCATGTTATTGATAAATATCAACTATTTATTTCATTAAAATGCATTTTCATAAAATAGATAATTAAACTAGAAAGGATTTTATGAAATGTTGTATTAGCCAAATTAAAATTATTTTCATTGGCCGGATGGCCGAGTGGTAAAGCTGTGGCTTTCCACCCTGAAGGATCCAAGTTCAAATCCGAGTCCCACATCTCCAGTTATTCAGGAGGGATCCAGGCCTGCCCCGTTGAATAGTCTTAGTGGTTGGTTGGTTGAATGGTTTGGATGAATGGTTTGAATGGTTTGGAACTGGATGGTTGAAAATCCAGTTGACTCCATTATGAATGTTAGCCAGTCTGTGATGGGCTCTATAAGTGACAGCCGCCAAATATAGAATATGCGTCGTGCGATATGCGGCTTAACCCCCATCTTTCAACCATCCAGTTGACTCCATCATGAATGTTGGCCAGTCTATGATGGGCTCTATAAGTGACCGCTGCCAAATATAGAATATCCGTCGTGCGATATGCGGCTTAACCAAACTAACCTAAAATTATTTTCATATGCAAATATTTAAACTCCATCATGAATGTTAGCCAGTCTGTGATCGGCTCTATAAGTGACAGCCGCCAAATATAGAATATGCGTCGTGCGATATGCGGCTTAACCAAATTAACCTAAAATTATTTTCATATGCAAATATTGGTAATTATATTTATACTTTTAATGAAAAGCTTTGAGTATATTTATTTATTTTAATGTGAATAAATTGAATTATCCTGATATTGACTGATTAAATACACAGCTAATTAATTTATATTTAATAAGAAACTCTATATAGAAATATAGATTTCAATCCATCATTATCTTAGTTGTTCACATTTGTTTAGTCTGTTTTATATTTTTATAAGATTGTTATATATAAAGTTATTAAAGAAATTAGTGAAGTTATCAAAAACAGTAGAGTAGGAAAGCATTCTACTTCCATTTCAAAAAGGAATTTATAAGATTCTGCTTTTATAGAGAACAAATAATATATTTATTTGTTATTTATAGAATCGTTTCGTTAGGCTACAAGTATTGTATAATTTTATTTTTTTAATATTGATCATATATAAAAATAATCAAAAATAAAAACAGTAATTTTGAATAATAAATTATAAATTATTATGAATTAACAATATCTACAAAAGATTGATGACTATTCCATATCAGGTGACCAGCAAATATGGCATTGACAAAAAATAATATTATCTATGATGATATAAAGAAAATCTATTTCAGGAAGTAATAAGTCAAAAGTGTCGAATAATAAATTATAAATTATTATGAATTAACAATATCTACGAAAGATTGATAACTATTCCATATCAGGTGACCAGCAAATGTGGCATTGACAAAAATTAATATTATCTATGATGATATAAAGAAAATCTATTTCAGGAAGTAATAAGTCAAAAGTGTGAAAGGATTCAATCCTGAGGAATTTAAAATTTCTTGTTACAGAGATAAATAAAATATTCAACTGATTTGATTTATTAAAATCAATAATTTATGTTTAGTGCAGGTAGTTCTGGATCTGTACTTCGTTTTTCAACTATCAACAAAATCGAAAATATCCAATCAATTCATGCTAAACTTTCATAAATAAGGTGTTTCAATCCACGTTCTTAGCTATACTATACATTATTATTATTATTATTATCACTATTATTAGGTTCGTAGCAGTCATTCAATGGTCCTCTACGAAATGGAGAAACTCCAAGCGAAAGTCTAAATTAGCTCTAGATATCGGACTGAGAAACAGAAGTTGCACCCTCTCTAGCCGCCCCACGTTCTTAGCTATACTATACATTATTATTACTATTATCACTATTATTAGGTTCGTAGCAGTCATTCAATGGTCCTCTACGAAATGGAGAAACTCCAAGCGAAAGTCTAAATTAGCTCTAGATATCGGACTGAGAAACAGAAGTTGCACCCTCTCTAGCCGCCATACTTTCATCGAATAATTATGCAAATAACTTTCATTCCCGACTTGTGATAAAGGAATATTTTATTTGATAAAGCCACAACTTTTAAAAATAACTTTAATGAATTCTCAATCGTTTAACGATGTTTGTTTAACATTTACTGTATTTTTCTAGGAATTACTTCGTTGAGTGACATAGCACCTATTTATATTGTCGTATTTTTCTTTAAAATTTATTTAATCAGATGGTAAATCTAGCCGCCATACTTTCATCGAATAATTATGCACATAAGTTTCATTCCCGAATTATGATAAAGGAATATTTTATTTTGATAAAGCCACAACTTTTAAAAATAAGTTTAATGAATTCTCAATCGTTTAACGATGTTTGCTTAACATTTACTATATTCTTCTAGGAATTACTTCGTTGATCGACATAGCACCTATTTATATTGTCGTATTTTTCTTTAAAATTTATTTAATCAGATGGTAAACTTTAATTTATTAGAAAAATTAAAAAAGCAAATCTATAATCTGAATTAGGTTTCTTTTCACTAGGAGGCGAATGAATTTATGATGTCATCTAATTGAGCGGGAAAAATCGTTAATATTTAAAAATAACTTCATCAATTAAGACAGTATTGATAAGCATATAAGGAAAACTATACTCTACTGCTTAAAAGTAATAAGGTCAGACTGTTTTTAATAATTTATTATTTTTTTTATAAAATATGTTCAATAATTTTACATAATAATTTATTATTTAGGACTAAATAATTATAATTAAACATGAAAAAATGTATATGTATTATGTTTCATAATCATCTGATTTTATTTGACATTTTAACATAAATTTAGGATATTCACTTTTCATATTTAATTATAGATAATGAATATAAGAAGAAATACATTAAGATATCTATAATATTTAATTAAAATTTAATTAATACACCTATTATGTGTTGTTTAGACCAGGAGTGTTCAGCCGTCGATCGCAAGCGTTTTTTGGTCTATATCTTGTTTATTCTTCCCAAGTTAATTCCTCCATGAAAATTTAATTAAAACTGAAAACATAATTTATTTTTTAATTATTTTATATTATTTTTTATTTATATTATGTTTCATAATAATCTGATATTTGACATTTTAACATAAATTTAGGACATTCACTTTTGATATTTAATTATAGATAATGAATATAAGAAGAAATACATTAAGATATCTATAATATTTAATTAATGAACCTATCATGTGTTGTTTAGACCAGGGGTGTTCAGCCGTCGATCGCAAGCGTTTTTTTTTTGGTCTATCTCTTGTTTATTCTTCCCAAGTTAATTCCTCCATGCAAATTTAATTAAAACTGAAAACATAATTTATTTTTTAATTATTTTTTATTATTTTTAATTGTCTTTGAGTGTATTGCTATTGTTTATTTATTTTTCGTTAAAATTGTCAAATCACTAATTTTCTTATCACTTGGACTGTACACATGAAATAATATTCCCAAGTTAAAAATTCTGTCGTGTTTTGGATCGGCATACTTGTCTGAATCCGCTTTTTAAAATATGAACGTCAAAAAAAATCAAGAAACCAAATTACAAATGATCATTTGATGATTGCCTGCGATTGGTAACTTCTTCATATCAACATGACTATAAAAATATTTCGAGTTCCAAACAATGCCAAATTTCGCATTAACTTCATTTTTTTAATCAACCAGCATTTCCTGTAACTTAAGAGTCTATGATGAATCTCTTGTTTTTTCTAACATTTCTATTTTTCTGTATTTTTCTATTGGTTTTCTAAAATAGAAACACTTCTTGTAATTTAAGAGTCTGTAATGAATCTATTGTTTTTTCTAACATTTCTATTTTTCTGTATTTTTCTATTGGTTTTCTAAAATAGAAAAATACAGAAAATAATTTATTTCAATATATTTAATTTATTTGTTGAATTAAAATAGTTAAAAGGGATAAATAAATTTTCAAATACATAAAGTTTTTAGGGCATGGAGAGTGGGTCCTCCAAAAGGAGTGAGTACATTTAACTGCTTAGTTGTACGTAATCAGATCAAGTTGGGGGAACGTGACCTTTATAAGAGAGTAGATCGCCGAATAACTGTGGATCCTCCAAAATGAGTGAGTGCATTTAACTGCTTAGTTGTACGTATTCAATCAAGTTGGGGGAACGTGACCTTTATAAGAGAGTAGATCGCCGAATAACTTAGTATAGAAAAGTAGCTCGCATTATAAAAAAGGTTGAACACCACTGGTTTTGACAAAGCAATTTGTATTTGACTATTGTATAATTTACGGATATATATTTTCAGCTAATATTTAAAAGAAATAACACAATTTACATTTTGTTTCAGATAAATTCTTTAAAAGTTGTTACTGGAAGTGATATAAATATTGAAAGTCTATTTATGTTTACACTATTTTTGATCTAATATATATATACACTGACGGAAAAAAAAATCCCAACACCAAGAAAGACTTGTGTTAGAATAACACACTAGAAATAACACACTATTTACATTTTGTTTCAGATAAATTCTTTAAAAGTTGTTACTGGAAATGATATAAATATTGAAAGTTAGAAGAGAAAGAAATGAAACAGCTTTCTCAACTTCTATGGCATTAACTGGAAATTCAGTTTGTTTTCATTTTATAAAGAGAATTTAAAATAAATGTTTTATTAATTTTGAATAAATATAATAATAATAAAAGGATCTAATATATATATAGTTCTTATCTTTTGATTAGAAACTCGTCCAGCTGTGAAAATAGAAGTTATTTTGCTTGATGACTTCCTATCAGGAATTTTAATGCTTACCTTCCCTGAAAGAAGTGTTGATTTCTCAATTGCTGTTTTAAGTTTGTGTCCCTGCTCTTTTGACCCGACCTTAATACATATTCCCTGTTTTGTTCTATACAAACCACCTACAGTAATTCCTAATTTACTGGGAGTGATTTCTCTCTTTATCTCCTTTTCTATAACATGACTGTCCATAGGTTCAATTCCTTCTTCCTGTTTAGCTGAGATAAGTAAGTCTTGTGTACTGCTTACTGAAATTCTTTCCCTTTTCAAGGTTTGTCCCACTATCCGTGAGGTTCTGCTTAGAGGAGGCGGCTGAGGAGTTTACATAACTGTAAACTCCTTTTACAAACCACAGTGAGATAATGGATGAATTATATTCCCTACATAGGGGAAACATTTTAAAACTAAAATAAAGCTCCTATATCCAAGTTTAAATGTTAGCTCCACACAGAAAATCAAATTGCCCAAATGGAATGTAGCTTTATTCCTAATGTCTGGTAAATTTAATAATCTTAAACAATATTTATCAGGCTGCATGGCTGTTTAGTCATTATAAATACAGTTTTATAACAGTCTTTCCTGAAGTTTGTATCTAGATAATATTTTATTTTCGTACTGCATCTAGAAACAAATTTTAGATTAGAATATAAGGAAAACCACATTAAATACTGAATCCATTAATGCTATTTAATATTTTTGATTTTTGCTATAATTTTGATTAGGTTTGATAAATATTTTATCTATTTATGCATGTTTAATTTATATTCGGAAAATTTAATAGCCACAAATATTTTAAATAATTTATAGAATACATTTTTTATTTTTTTGCAGATGGCAAGTTTATTTCATTCAATATTTTCATCGTTATTGCAATTAAGGAGCTTGCAAAATGAAAATAACAAGTGCGCAAATTATTCTGGAAACGATACTTTTGTTTTACAGAGCAATCGAAGAAAATATCTTCATTGAAGTTTTTATTTTCAACGACACTGAATTTTACTAAAAGAAAAACACATTAAAATTTTGTGCAATTATATTTTTGTTAACCATTTAGAGCAGGGGTGTCCAACCTTTTGGCTTCCTTGGGCCACATTTGAAGAAAAAAGTTGTCTCGGGCCGCACATAAAATATACTAATTCCAACTATCGTTGGAATTATGTATATTTTACAGTTATAGTTATATTATATTAGTTTATTTTATAGTTCTTAGGTGGCCGGATGACCATGTGGTAACGCGTTGAGTGTCACGCAGGAGGATCCAGGTCTGACATCTCCTGAAAAGTTTTTTAGTTATAGTTATATTATATTAGTATATTTTATAGTTCTTAGGTGGCCGGATGACCACGTGGTAACGCGTTGAGTGTCACGCAGGAGGATCCAGGTCTGACATCTCCTGAAAAGTTTTTTGGGGTTCCAGGTCCTGCCCGGCGATCCCCGTCTTTCACCATCCGGTCTCCCTCCACGTCTATAGGTGCAGCCCATGGTTGGAACTGGCCCCGTCCCTTAGTAATCTCACTGGAAGGGGCGTAAAAAAAAGATAGTTGTTAAGGAAAACTTTAGTAGATAATGTACTGTACAATATATGATATCCACAATGACAAATAAGCAAAAATGTCGTAACATTTTTGCTTATTTCTCAATCTTTGACTTCTTTTCGTTAAGAATTTTTTTAAATTATTGAGCAGGTCAAGAAGTTTTAATCACTGAAATAACAAATATTTTAGAAAATAGAAATAGGAAATGTAGATAAGTATTTAAATAATAAAAACTTAATGAAGTCAATGAAGTACATAAAAATCTCAATGTTTTAAAGAAGTTTACAATTTTATGTTGAGTCGCATTCAGTACAGCAGTGGGCCGCGGGTTGGACAGCCTTGATTTAGAGTGAATCGGGGGAAGTTGACTAACTTTTTCATTTTGACTCTAAAACTCAAATTTGAATATTTTCATTTCATATTTTTTGTACTTAAACTTACAAGAGTTTTGCATACATGACTCCATCAAAAACTTTGATATAACAATCGGTCATGATTTATAATTTAAAAAAAGTTACAATTAGTCATCTTATTCCGAATATTCGGGATAAGATGCCACTGTGCTTTGGATGATATTCACTTTAATAAATAGCAAAAATGAACTCTTTATTCATGTAATTTAAAAAAAAGTTGCCACTGTGCTTTGGATGATATTCACTTTAATAAATAGCAAAAATGAACTCTTTATTCATCCAATAAACTTCTTGATCACTATACCATGGTATATTATAATAGAATAAATTATTAAATTCTATAAAATTAGAAGACAAATAAAATCAGATATTTAAATATCGTATATACCCATGATGACCAAGTCGCGGCTGGTGAGCCACACTCGACTCTTTGGTACCTTTAATATGGCTCCATATTATGAAAATCAAGAGTTAATAGAGAAATCTCTTTTAATTAAGAAAGATGTAGAGGAGTTGTCCATTTATCCAGATAAAATAAGCTATCCCAAACACTTAAGAAAATGGATTTAGCAGGTTTTTTGCATATGCAATTAGTATTAAACATATTTATTGTTTACTATGTGGCACCATACTATATTTTTCATCATTTTTCTATAATCTGCTTTTTAATGTTCTGTAAGGTAGTTACATTTATTAAGTTATAGTTATTTTTAATGATCTGTAAGTTATATGTCTATCATATATCTGTGAAGTATTGAAGCAATTCATGCCTCCTCTGTTTATATGTTATACTGGCTATATTTTTTATCATTTTTCTATAATCTGCTTTTTAATGTTCTGTAAGGTAGTTACATTTATTAAGTTATAGTTATTTTTAATGATCTGTAAGTTATATGTCTATCATATATCTGTGAAGTATTGAAGCAATTCATGCCTCCTCTGTTTATATGTTATACTGCAAGTTTTAAACTTTCTTCGAACCAAAGATTTCTGCTTGTGTCCTAATATATATTCTTATCATTTAATTTGTGAAAATAAATTATAAATACACAATTTAAATTCTGCATCCAATTCCGAAGCAAAAATTGCCATCTTTCCCGTTGATCAGGATGAGATGCAACTTTTAATCACGTGATTTTAAAATGGCTAAATTAGAACGACATTGAAAGCACAGTATTCTTTAAAGTATCCATTACACATTAAATATATTAATTTTTACTATGCTGATATTATTACGATTAATAATAACACAGTACTTCAAAAAATGATTGTATAATTTTTAATGAAAATTTCAACACTCACTGGGAACTTTTCGATTTCCAATGAGAGTAATTGATAATATGATAATAGCCATCTTCTATATTTTTGGCGGGCTTATAGGCGGACATAGAAGGTGGCTATAATAACCACCTTCTATGGCCATATGTTGAAATCATAGTTGAAATACTAACGAACTAGAGAAAAATAGGCTTTTTGCCCCGATTCACTACAGTATATATAAATTGTTATTAAATTTGTTTATATCATAGAATTACTCAAAACAGTTTACATTTCTTTTTCGAAATTGCTCTTATGATATCACAAACAGTTTTTTTTCTTTTTTCTTTCACAATTTATTGGAGTTTGCTGTTTTGTAAAAAATGCAATGAATAAAGTAATTTTCCTTTTATAATAATTCATTTTATTCAAAGTTTTTTCTAAATGTTACTTTTTTAATAGTAAATAAGTCCACTCTCTTATAAGTTCTTTCCTTTAGTGAATAAGTAGAATATGCGAGGATGAAGGAATAAAAAATCGATTTTTAAATATATACTTCTTTAAATCGATACTTATTGATTATCGTATTTTATAATATCGCATGTTATTTATGTCACATCATATCATTAACATTCTAACAATATAGCAGGAAAAAAGAATGTAAAAATAGTTTCCTGTTTACTGTATGTTGAAGATATGTTCATAGAAACAGGTATATAATATATATTTCTAGGAACACATCTTCAACATAAAAATATTTGTTTTCAAAATAATTATTACTTATAATATTGTATTTTATCATTAAAGATCTTCAAACAGATTTATATTAATAAAAATAAATTATTACACAGAATACAAGAGATTAGAGTAAGATGTGGGAAAAGATATCAGTGTATTATCTTATTAAAAAAAACTAAACTTAAGACAATATTTATTGATTAATTAAAAATCGATATCTATCAATTTTATTTCAGCAAAATTGCACAAACATATTACAACATAATTTTTTTACAAATATACTTGTATTATAATACAATATTTGGCATCTATTAATACAGTCAGTCCTCTACTTATGCGATTAATTGGTTCCAAAGATTTCCACACAAGTCGAAAATTCGTATAAATATAGAATATCTTTTAATGATGAATGACAATTAAAAAATTTCTATTTATAAATGAGCAATACAGTTTACTTTCCAAAGTAATTGCTCTCCTTTTTTGAGTTGTTTTTATTAAGATTATCTGCCATTTTACGTTTCTCCGTCATCTTTATAGTTTGAAGAAAAAATAAATTAGTTTATTAATAAGATAACAGTTGGCGTTACTAGGTTTTAAAAACCGCATAACTTCGAAAACGCATAAGTAGAGGGTTGACTATACAAAATTCAAATTTGATATTACAAAAAATATTGTGGAGAATCGCGATTAAACAATCATGTATCGCGCATTTTTATTTCATTTGTGTAAACTGATAAATCGGAAAGAAGGCGAAATGTAAAGTCTTGACGGACGAAGTTTGTCGCTCGTTGAGGAAACCTCCAAATAAAAAAAAAGGAAAGAGGAAAAAAGGGAGATAATTATATAAAATTATAAACAAGAGAAATATCTGTTTATAAATTGTAAAAGATAAATATCCAAAGAAAGGTGTTAAATTATAAAAGGATAAACAAAAGACTAACGTCTATCATTTAACCGCGGACTTTTGTATATAACGATATAAATCACAAACAAAACATGAGATATAATGGCGACGTAGATCGAATTGCGTGCAGGTGTCGCCAAGAATGTAAAGACATAAACGAAATATTAGACTTGATAAAAACAAATAAAAGAAAATAAAGAAGTTGAAAGAAAATAAAAAAAAGATAGAGGAGCGATCGGTAGAGATGGTTGAAGAATTGTAATTGGGACTGAACACAAACGATATCTTTCTACTAATAAATCAGAAGGACTTGCGTCGAGGCAACAATTGTCTAGGCTTCCTTCTTTGTTTCGTTACATTTCTCTACGGACCATCGAACTATCAATATACGCCGACATCTGGTTAGTGTGACGATCATTTTACATCTCGGACCTCCAACAGAAAATAACAGCCTTCGGAGTAAATCAAGGACTCCGAATGTGCAACTTCTTCGTATTGTACAAAATATTTATCCTCCGTTTGTATTTGATATACTGTTCTTAATATGTGAGAGAACTAACGCCTTTTGTACGGAGATCTCTCTCAATAAAGGATCCAGATTTGTTCATAAATCGTATTGTTGTCAGTCATTGCATCACTGGAATTTCCTCCTCTCTATCCTTACTCACAAAAGCACCACATATCCGCCTTTTGGCTATCAAATATATCAGTGGTTCTCAACCACTGTGCCGTGGCGCACTAGTGTGCCACCAAACCTTTGATAGTGTGCCGCGAAAAATTAAGAATGAATTGTATGCATGTATAAGAATTGTATTTATGTAATTGTATGAATCATATATATTAATAGTGAAACGTGGTTGCTTGATATCCCTTTTGCAATCGAACTATTGTACCGATTCCTATAAATAGGGTATCGTTAGAAAAATCTAATCCTCGAACTTTTGCGACAGCCAAAATTTTTGTCGTTATTCATAATTTAAAAATTAAGGAATAAAAATTAAATTAAAATTATAGTTTCACTAAAAAGACCAAATCCGCAGGTGACGCTATAACTTAATAAGGGTCGCCATTTAATGACCCTGTGTAAGAGTATGTCTAATCTTAATGTAATAAATAAGAATAAATATAATAATCTGTTAATAAAAATTCTTTGTTAAATCTAAATTATTATTTAAAATATTTAGGCTGCTGCCAAATTTTAAAATATTAAAATGTGTTCCTCAACAGAAAAAAGGGTAAAAATGACTATGTTAGATAGTTAATGAATGGGACCATTGCCTCATTTTGTTATGAGATATATCCTGACGTCACCGTCGCTCCGTGGCCCCCACAATATTATTATTAAGTTAATTCTCTAAAAAATAACTTCAACAAGCCGTGATAACATTTCCTTGAAATTTCTTAAAAATTTATTCTTCTAATTATAAATTGACATTTGAAATTGGATATATCACCATCATTTCGACTCTAATATTATATCTATTTTAAAACCGAATATACATCAAAATTTAACTAATTCATATAGACTTATTACTATCTTTGCTAAAAATGTTTTTGAAAAATTATTATAATACTATTTAAATTTTCAAGTTAAAAATAAATTGTATCCGTCCCAGTATTATATTATTCAAAATAAATCTAATTTCATCAGTTTGCTCCAATTCATCCTATTTATAGAAATTTTGAATACGTATAGAGTAAGTTATCATACATTCATTTTAGATATCTCATTCGTTTAAATTAAGTTAATTTTAAAATTCTTTATTCTGGTTTAATACTTGATTTTGATATTGAATACAGTTTAGCATATTGGATTATTAACTTTTAGAAATTATCAGAAATTATTATATCGTATTTAATGATGAATAGTTATTCTGATGTTATTAAACCAGTTTAGAGCGTTGCACAGAGATCTTACTTACGTAGGTTACTTTTTGTTATCTATATAAATTCCGTTTTCTTAATTACTAAATCAGCCAGTTGTTGCCTATTAGTGGTCCCCAAGTGTGGTACTCATACCCCTAGGAGTACATAAAAAGTTTTCAGCGGCATACATTTCTTTTTGCTTGTGATAATATCAGGTCATCCCAAAAGTAATATCGTTTTAAGCATTACGTTTGAAACGATATAAAAGATAAATCTTGCTAATTTAATCAAGTATATATTTTCCATTTGAATCAATAACACTCTTCCAACATTGTAAAAACTTTAAAAATTTGTGTTTAGAAAGCTGAGACATGTTTGAACAAGTACAGTTTAAAAAAACATTACTTTTAGGATGAGCTGATATGTATATCTGTTGTATGGAGGTGCATGCTATTTTTATTTTTTTTTCATGATAAAGGGATTGCGCGACTAAAAAATCTTGAGGATCGCTATTTGCTGGTGATTTTAAGTGATTAAATGTTAATTTTAATATATTAATGGCAGATTTATTATTTGTACAGAACTGATTTAATAACAATTATTTAAAATTAAATAAAGATAAGACTATATTTATGAAGTTTTGTTTGAAACATTCTTCGTTTCTGATGATATATTATTTCAGAATTATGATGTAAATTTTTCTTTATTTACTATCTTTACGTTGTGCAAACTATTGATAAATAAGTAAATTAAATAAATAAATAAGAGTGAATTAAATATAATAGTATATTTGATCACCATAAAATTTTAATTTTCTTTGTGAATTTAAAAACATCGGCTTAAAAACAAATAATAAAAGCTCATTTTATGGAAATATTTGTTAAAAATTTTATAATTTTTAAATCTTATATATAAAAATGAATGGCTAACTGCGTGTTTGTCCGTTCCCTATACATTACTATATTCTTTGATTTATGGGCAACCAATTTTTCAAAGAGATCCCTATGATTCTCCAAGTAACAGAGTAGCATGTTCCAGTGATAGCGGCATTTTTGGTCGCATCAAAAATACGTGTTTATCTTCAGATTTTCGTTCGAATTTGAATATGTTGGATCTTTAAATTAATTAGAAAAGTTTAAAGTTGGAATATTATTAAGATTAGTGGGCAGTAATTTTGAATTAAGTCATGAAATCCCAAACATGACCTCGCTGTATATGCGAAATTATCGTTTGTAAAATGATTCTTAGATTGATAATAGAATCCCAAAGATAATATCATTACGTGTTGGCATACGTCATCTTAAGATAACAATGACAAAATCCACAAAATAACATTAACGTATGATGTCATTAAAGCGTGATAATGATTCCACAACTGCGCTAAGTAAAAATAACGTTATATCAGATAAAATAACGTAAAACAAATTTCTTCTTTTAATGATGTTACATCGAAATGACACAAATATCAGATTATTTGGATAAAATTCAATTTTTATTGAGAAAAATTGAATTACTTAACCACTCTTTTTACCACTTTTTATGGCATCACATCTATATCAGACATTTTCAGGCTTTTTGTATTGCATACTATGCCCATTTTCAGAATAAATGCTATATTTTTGTGTACATAGAAACAAATCTATCATTATCACACATAAAAAAATATTATCTTAGATTATTCCTTGCTATTTTAGTTTGCAATTTTACAATGTTTATAAATTCATTTTAGACTGTCACACTAAAATGGTTTTAAAAATTAATGCAGGAAAAAATAATAAAACGATCTAGAAATACAAATATTATACTATAATTTAAAAACTGATGTATAATAATAATAGAAAAGAAAATTAGAAAAATTTCTTATCCATTATTTGATAAAACTAGCATCGATATTTCTATAATAATGCGTGTAAGCATGTTTAAAACGATTGCTTCATATTGAATGATATCTAAACGTGATAAGTAGGTTAATCAGAATTATCGTCAAGATTGTGGCGCAGCAATGAAATCACAGACTCTAAACAGTCGTTAGAATGAATCATTATAAACAAAAATAGTTTATTAAATTAAAAATCATAGCTACCATCAGAGCCGCCGAGAGGGGGCGACATCGGAGAGTTTTGTCACGGGCCCGACCGTCGGGCTCTGACGTCATATAACGTGTCTGATGGTTCGCAGGCTGCCGCCAGAGCGCACTGTCTATCATCCAAATAAGCACCCAAAGCAGTCATGCCAAATTAAACAATTTTATATTATAAATAAGAATATGAATTTATCTTCAAGTAATTTTCAATGTACTTGAGATAAATTCGTGTGTATCTTCAAATATATTGAGGATAATTCCTCAATAATTTATCCTCAATGTTGAAGATACATACGAATTTATTTCAAATACATTGAGGATTACTTGAAGCTAAATTCATATTCCTATTTACGTATTGTATTTTATATGATTTATTATTGGCATTAATAAATTGATTATCTTTCTCCAATTTTAATTTTTTAACGATCTTTTATTGTAGTAAACGAAATAACGACATTTAAAATATATAACTATAGTATTTCAATTGTAAATTTAAATCATTCTAACAATTAATCGATTCTGAAAACATTAAATAAAAATAAAAAATAACTATTATAAATTAAAAAATTAAGAGATTGCATTTAAAAATTATGAATTTGATGTCATATAAGTTATTAATTTTTGTATCGGACTTCTGGTAAATCTGTTTTTCTGGTTGTCGGATTTGTGATCTATTCTTAATTTTATTATTTGAACTTCTACTTATTACAGTAACTGTTCATCTACATCTCTAGTCAATGCAAATTTATCCAATGATTATTTGAAAGAAAATATTGTTTATTTCGATAAAATTAAGATACATTTTCTTTCTATTTATCAAGTTTATTTTATTTTAAAAGTTTTTCATTAATCGGCTTTAATCGGTAACAAGCTTTAAATCTAGATTCCACTTCTCGAAAAATTTTCAAGAAGGATACAGGTTGGCTCCTTGATCCCTATTTTCTACGAATGTAAGCAGTTTGTGATAGGGCTTGAAATGATCCTGCAATTTACATTAGTAACTAGACAGTGATTGGAAAATGTTAAAAATTCTCTTCATCAGCGAAAATAATTAGTCCATTTATCGAATTAACATAAAACTTAAAGTACTACTATAATTTATAATGTTATAAGGATTCTAACTAATCTAAAATTTTGAAGATATCAGCAGATAGTAGTTATTCTATGTTGATTATATAAAATTCTGAAGAAAATATAGTCTATTGTTAAAAATTAAACATTCACACAAGAAATACTGTAAAGTAATCCGATATATATTCCATATCTCCAAATATTAATCTAGGCTACTAAAAAAATTCCTCATAAACTGCGATTGAAACGAAAA
Organism: Olivierus martensii; assembly: GCA_000484575.1. Lineage (NCBI taxonomy): Eukaryota > Metazoa > Arthropoda > Arachnida > Scorpiones > Buthidae > Olivierus > Olivierus martensii. Next base: position 23,026 of record AYEL01067660.1, read on the forward strand.
ACATCCTAGTTATTTTATTAAACTCATTATTTAAACGCGTCTATGATAAAATAATTAATATTTGAAATAATTTTTATCGTAAAAACATTAAATAAAAGCTAAACATACTGGATCAGGAAAATCTAATCTCTAGTACATTGCCGATACTGTTTTTGGCCAATTAGCTTCTTTTTTTGAAGTGACTTCCAACAAAAAAATTAAACTTATCGTCTATTGGTTATTTAATAAGAAGGAGGTGTTAACATTATTGAGGACAAACCAATTATGCTAACCTGGTAAGTCCACATCCTGGCAGTTGACAATTATGTTTACAAATGATTGGCTGTATATATCGATATATTGGATAAATAAAATAAATATAATATAATAAATATTAATATTAAATATCAAAAAAAATGACAGAAAAAGTTATAAAAAAAAAAATTTTAGTTTTAAAAAAAAAAAAAAAAAAAAAGAGTATCAGCTCTCATCTTAATTTCTTCAATGTAAGAGAGCGAGAAATAAACAGAAGGTATTCATCTTCCTTCAAGAAATACCTAAATAAATAAATACAGTATATTGATTATTAGATAATAATTATAAATGCGTAATTTACTTTTATAAAATAATTTATTTTAATATAAAATACTGTACTAAAAACTGTGAATGCAAATACTTCAATAAAGTTGTTTTTGTTAATGTCAATCGCATTAATAAAATTTCATTTCAGATCATATAAAAAATTTACAATAGTAATGAGATTTTTCATAAATCTCATAAGTTAATAAAATATTGTATATAATTACAAAATGATGGAAATTCTATAAAAAAATTTCGCATCATAAAACTGATAATTATTTCAAAAGATCGAGTCTAGAGCGAGCGGCACTTTTTACTACGGATTTTTTTAAATTGAACTTTGCTGTTGTAACTATACTCTGATATGTCTCATGAACAATGGAAAAGTTTTATGATGAGCAATAATTAAATATTTCGCCATTGTGATGCCTTACCAAGCAGTGTTATATGTATGAAGCGTTTGCTTGTGAACTGACATACAGTATGGGTGCGTTCCTTTCTGCCTCCTTCATATTTATAAAAGTTTTAAACCTTAAAGAGAGATCTAAATAAAATATAAAATTGTGTTAAAGATAATATCATAAAATACATTTTAATCAATTCTACTAAAAATTTTTGTTGGCCGGATGGTCACGTGGTAAAGCAGTGGCCAGGGCCGGATTTACCAATAGGCCGACTAGGCCGCGTCCTAGGGCCCCAAAACTATCAACAATAAATTTTATCGTCATTCGTGCAGTTTATTATAATATTTATTCGTAATAAAGTAGTGATAGATGCATTTTTTCTGTTTTTTCCTGCCTCCTTCATATTTATAAAAGTTTTAAAGAGAGATCTAAATAAAAGATAAAATTGTGTTAAAGATAATATCATAAAATACATTTTAATCAATTCTACTAAAAATTTTTGTTGGCCGGATGGTCACGTGGTAAAGCAGTGGCCAGGGCCGGATTTACCAATAGGCCGACTAGGCCGCGTCCTAGGGCCCCAAAACTATCAATCAGTTTTCAAGTTTTATAAACTTTTAATAAGAAAAAATGGGTTTTTATTAAAGTGCTAGATAGAAAGTAAAATTTTAAAAGTTCCTTATAAGTTATAAGGAGCCTTTAAAATCAGACGTAGCTGATTTGAACTTTTAGGGGTCCCAAAAAATGCATCCGGCCCTGGCTGTGGCTTACCACCCTGGAGGATCTGGTCCAAATCCGGGTCTACACTTTACTTTTCAGGAGGGATCCGGGCCCGGGCCGTTGAACCCCATTCTTTAACCATCCACTTGACCCCATCATGGGTGTTGGCCATCCTGTGATGGGCTTTATAAATGACCGTGTCAGATAGAGAATATCCTATAAGGATTTGGCGGCTTAACCAAACTAACTAACCTAACTTAAAATTTTTAAGAAATTATATGTTGACCATGATGTTGACTTTTCAATTAATAATATTTTAGTTATTAAATCCAGTTAGTGATTCTATTTTTATATATTTTAAATTTTAGAAATATATTAGATATTTTAAAAATATTTTTAGAATAATTTTAATCATTTTCAACCAGAAACTCTGATTGGTTTAAAATATTATGATTCATGCCTTCTTTCTCTTTTCTTAATTTTTATAGGCAAAATTTTCTGCCGGATAAAGTTAATTAGTGAAATTTATGATAATTTTTCACTTTAAGCCACAAAACCTCGGCAAGGTTTGATCCTCTTTTGTTTTTGTTTTTTTTTTTCAGAAACTCCATAATAGCTAGAGTAGCTAGGCAATCACCATTATGGATAAAACTGGAGACATTTTCGCGACCGAATAAAAATCGGCTTATTAATTCCACTCCCTCCCATACAATCAACATCATTCGACATTTAGAAAACTGAAGAATGATCTAATGGAAGATCCAGATTCCCCTAGAGAAAATTAATTCCTCTTCACTTTTCAAACGATGCCCACAGACTTCAAACAAATTGATATGGGGTGAGTTCTGAAAATACTTCAAGAAGTCTCTGTTGGAGAAGCTAAAGAATGACATCACATCGTGAGACAACATGATTTGTTGAACGGCTGGATATCCAGCCTTCAAGAAATCACGCTGTGTCGCAATCTTCTACAAGTTGTGATGTCATTCGATTCTTTAGCTTCTCCAGCGGAGACTTCTAGAAGTGTTTTCTAAACTCATCCATTGAAGGAGACACCCAAGACACTTAAAGGTGAATATCTGAATATCAGCAAGAGTGTAAGATATGCCAAAACTGGTCTCACAAACATTTCTTCATATGAGAGAATTCTTATTACAAAAACAATTCCATATCTAACTTATTTTTAGCTGGAACAATCGTAGTCGAATGTTATTATTTGCCAAATTGCTTAATATATTATAGAATTTATGTTAGTATTCTATAACATTAGAAGATCAAACCTACGAAAAACATAGAATACATTCTTTTCTAATCCATTTTCAACTCCTCTATTCAATTAGAATTTTGCTCCTTGCCAAATTATTGATATGAATCTATTGTTGGAATTAGTTTATTGTTTTTTGAAGAATTGTTTTACAAAACTGCTATTATCTAAAAATGCAGAAACAAAAACATTTCTGGGGACTAACAAATAGAAAAGTATTAAAGACATATTTTATACATTATTTGCATGTATATTCTTATTTTAATTATTATATCAATTTGCAATTATTTTAATTCTGCAAGAAATATTAAGTATGCTTAAATGATCTATCTCCCAGAGAGGAGATAGGCCATTTAAACATACTTTTTCTCTGTGAAGAAGGTAAGTTCGAGAGGTAGAGGAGAGAAAGTTTGAGAAGTTATAATCTCTCAAATTCTCTCTCCTCTATATATCTGCCTTCTGTATAAATATATCTATTGAATAATTCAAAATGGAAATATCGCTTAAAATTGAAGAAATATATATTTTAATCTTTGCTCATAATTCTAAAATTGCTGTAATCTGAACTGATAGCATTAACAAGAAATTTCATTATGATATCCAGTTTTTAAAAATTGAGGGACCCTGGCCGCTAATAACAATAAGAATTTTTCTACCTTTTTTAAATATGATAACTGCGCATTGTATGGTATATAGAATTAAAATTGTATTATAAAAATAATGTAAAGAAAAATCTTTGTATTCTAAATAGTTAAAATAAGAATTAATTATGATAATTAGACATAAGCATTTCATTGAGACAGAAGGAACTGACAGATCGACAGGGCCCATAACAAATTTTTTTGAGGAATAAGATACTAGTATATACAATGGAATACGTTTATAAAGAAACGATTGGGATCGGAAAATTTTTTCGTTATAACTGACGTGAAAAGAAAAATTTTTTAAAAAGTTTGGGAAGTTTCCCAAAGTTTTTTCCATGAGCCCGTTATTTTTCGAAAAAATCGATGTTTTAAAGATTTTCTTTGAAAATATAATTAAAAAATAAAATTCGTCGAACCTCAATTTCCTTAAATTGTATGTAGTATACTTTTTAAACAGAATTTAAAGTGAATAAAATTTTGAATAATCTATGTATAAAATATATGTAGTATGTATGGTTTTGATATCTTACAGAGGAGAAAAGAAAAAATAAATAATATGTATATAGGGGCCCCAAAACCTGGTTCTTACTCGGGGCCCAGGATTTATCTCGGCGCTCCTGAATACAGTATTACAATTCTTCGCTCAAAACTTCATTTAATGGAACCATATTTAATCGGAACATATCGGAATCCATTAGTACAAGCATACGAAAAAAATTTATAGATTAAAAAATAAAAAAAAATATTAAGCTATTTTCTACAAGTTTATAAAGTAATAATTAGAATAACATATTGATGGTCGGTGAATTATTTTTTAAATAAATCACAGAATATTATATTTAAATGAAGATTTTCAATTAGCAAAAAATTATTTTTGATTCTAGCATATATAAAATTTTCCAAACTTCATCTTTCTTCCTAAATAAACTCTATAAATATTTACACTTGTAATTTTTATATTCAGAATTTTTTCCTAGCGATGTAAACTATCATATTTATTAAAATCGTCAACAAAAAACATATAAATATGATAATGAAAGATATTAATATCTTAGATTTAATGAGAGACTGGATTCATGACTATATCTCGGTTCTATATATTTTTAATGTAAACGAAAATATAATAATCTATATTCAAGAAAAATGTCAAAAATAAATCCATTAAATTTATCAATATAGTTGCGATAGAATTTTTTCTAAACATGTTGCAACAAATATTCCAAATTGTATAAAATGATTTATAATTCAATGGCTATTATAACTTCTAGTTCCTAATAGTTACCTTAATGTTCACTGAAAAAATGATATTTGAAATTTATACATTCGCTTTTTTTATAAAAAACATTAAATAGTAATATGAATCTTGATTTATGGTTATAATTTTGAACAAAAGAATTCTTTACTAATATCAGCTGTAGGTCTAAGTTCGAATTTTCTATTAATATTTTATTTCTTAATTGTCATTAAATGTTGTAAAATTTCAATATTTTTCCTGGCAAAAATGACTTTTTAGCTAAAAATGAAAAAAATGGACATTATATTATATTCTTGTGACACTGACGCATTATCATGATCAATAAAAGATGATTACATTTATTTTACAGCGCCGTCTGGTGTCGAATGTCAGAAATTCTTCTCAACGTTCGTTTAGGTTAGTTACATGTCCGGGTATCTCTGACGTGTAAGCTGGATTAGTCAGATGTTTTTATATTTTTGACCATTGATTGTTTAAATATTTAAAAAGTGAGTAGTTAAATAACATATATATTTTGGATGTAATATAATGTTAAGATTGATCTGTTTAGAATCGAATTATATTAATGGATCTTCCCGGAAAAGATTGATGAAATTATTTCATTGTTTTATTATTATACCGGTTTGTTATCTTCAATCATATATAAAATGTATGATTCTAAATCGTTATAATATATATTTCTGTATAAGCGAGAAGATTAAAAATTAATAATTAACGACTCTATTCCTTACGAATAATATTGATAAACGATTTACAATAGATTACTTGTCAGCTGTGCTAAATATATTATCCAGATTGTACTCTATTTTAGTGTAATCGTTTTAAATAGCCTAATTACTGACACACAAATACGTTTTACAGAATCTTCGGTATACCCAATCTTTCTCAAATAATAATTTAAAAGTTTTTTCATCTTTGAATATAATTTTTTCTAAAGTATGATTGGAATTGAAGCAATGAGAAAGTGGTCTTAAAATTATGAAAAAAAAATTGTAAGTTTATTATAGGACTTTCAATATAAATTTTTGGGAATATTTTCTAGTCAGTGCCACTTTTGTCCATAGTTGTGTAAGCAGATGGCCAAACTTCACATCACTACAAATCATATATCAGAATCTTAAATACTCAAACTGCAATCAGTTTGTTTTTGGAGGGATAGTCTTGTTGGCCAGATGACTGCATGATAAAGAAATCATTTTTACCACCTTCAATCTAAGTTCAATTTTGGGCTCAAACCTCCAATTTTTCAGGATGGATCCAAGCCAGGTTTGTTTGAACCTCATCCTTCAACCTTGCAGTTGATCTGATATGTGTATTGGCTAGCCTGTGGTGGGCTCTAAAAATGGTTGTTGCTAAATATATTTTTTGTTATTCAATAGCATAATTTAAATTGATCAACCAACCAAACTATAATTTTAATTAATGATTTCATAAATTGTTTATTATACATTTCATAAACATTTATTTTATATAGATACACATTATATTTTATAACAAATGAACAAATTAAAAATATATTATTTTTGTAATTATTGAATTTATATATTTGTACCTGTTTTACCAAACTTTTAAAATCTGACTTGTAGTTTGTTAGAGCAGCAGCTCCATAGGTTGACTTATCAGTTATGCATAGTATTTTTATAATATTACAGGAAACTACTTGCTTTAAACCAATTATAAGACAAACAGCTCTACTAGCAAGTACAAAGTTATTTATTATGGTATAACGTTTTCGGATCTTTCTCGATCCCTCTTCAGTACCATTCTTTCACTTATAAACCATATTTAAGAGAACATTATAAAATAGAAGATACACTTTTCAAACGAGCGATAACAGAACGGTTTACACATCAGAACTTTAGAACATTAGAACATCATTTGAACATTACACAAGTTAAATATACATTTCGGTACATTAGAACAATATATAAATATCATCTAGTTTACACATATATATATATATAAGGGAATTTTTTTATAAACTTATTAAACTATTATTAACTTATTAATAATACACATATATATATATAAGGGAATTTTTGTATAAACTTATTAAACTATTATTAACTTATAAATAATAAATTCTATAATATTAACAAAACATAACAGATTTACATATATTAACCTTTAGGAGGTAATTTTACTAGGATCATACTTATAACATTCAAAAAATATATAATGAGGTAACAGAATAAACCATGTCATAATTTAGTCCTTTAGTGTCTATAACGTCACTTTTTTAACATGGTAAGAATGAAACTCCGTTTACAATAGTGTTTCCTTCAAGAGAGAGTAACTACAGTTCATTATAAATGTTTTTAATTATCCTATCTATATTTTCTGAATCCTTACTTCAAAATGTAATTAAAAAAAATTAAATGTGATGTGGCTCGTGGCAATCTTATGGGCTCATTAAATGATCCTTGAATTAAAATTAGTTTGATACGCCTGTTCTAGAGCAGTGTTTCCCAGTTGGGGTGCCGCGGGTCTAAACTGATAGCGTCTTATTGCATTACATTATTAATACTAAAATAATGACCAAAATAAACGAAGATATAATAACCAAAGTAAGAGTCCTACCGTTTAGTATCTTCACAGCTGCAAAGTGATAAAACAGGAAAAGATTATAGAAAATCAGCGCTGAAGTGATAGAAAATCAACTTTTTTTATAAATTATAATCTCAAATAGAAATAAATATTATTTCTTTCTATAATAATCTATAATAATTAATATCTATAATAATAATCTAATACTAACATTCTATAATTATTATAATTATACATAATAGATATTAGATATTATTATTATATCTATAATAATAATCTAAATAATAATATTATTCTAATTAAGAATAAACAAATAAGAAATAAATAATTATCGTTTCTGGGAAGATTAAGCACAGCATATTCATTCGTTATTAGAAATTACACAATATTCAATTTATAATGATTAATTAAAGTTTATTTAATGGAAAAACAGAATTGAGAATGATATTGTATTCTATATTCTGAAATTTATATTTTACTGGAAAAGTATTTATCATCAGAATATATAGTTATTGCGCTTGATTCCTCTTCTAATGGAAACTTTTGTATCTTAAATTATCCATTTTTAGCATATTTATAACGTGCAAATATATACAGTGGATTCCGTTTAATTGGGCCACCGGTTAATTGGGCTAAATCTGAAAGAACGGAAACCAAAGAAATAAAGTATTACATAATTTAAACGCTTAATTGGGACAACTTTTCGCTTAATTAGGACAGTAGCAGAAAAGGAATTTTCAATTTCTGATATATTTTAGGGATTTTTCGAAAGTATGGAAACATTAATACTTGTTGTGTGCTTTCTTAAAAAAAATCCATATATAAAAATTATAACATTTTATTGGTAATTTTTCAGGTTAAACCTTTCTACAAGACAATACAGACTAATACAATGGAGCGTAATTTTTTCAGGTTAAACCATTCTACAAGACAATACAGACTAATACAATGGAGCGGGTCGTTCTATTACATACACGTCATCGACAGACTGTCGCCGCACTAATATAAACATCCATTCTTTAGTAAAATTATAAGGACACACTGTCGTCGCACTAATATAAACATCCATTCTTTAGTAAAATTATAAGTAAATATCATCGCTGATAAATAATACATAATAATACTGTATTCGACAACACTAGCATGATGGCATAACAATACTGTATTCGGCAACACTTGCGTGATGAGAATCAGTTATCTATCGTCATACTGTATTCGACAACACTAGCGTGATGAGAATCGGTTATCTGCAATACTGTATTCAGCAACACTAGTGTGATGAGAGTCAGTTATCTATTGCACTAATGTATTTGACAACACTACATGATGAGAATCAGTTATCTACACAACAATACTGTATTCGGCAACACTAGCGTGATGAGAATCAGTTATCTAATCGTGAATCTGGCAAGTGTGCGTCTACTTAAGGGTCTACCGTTACTGTACCTAGCGAAGTTCATTTACAGTGTCGATTTTATATAAAATGTTTAAATCTTTGCCAAGATGTCAAGAAAGGATTTTACACTTCCAAGAAAATTGCTTGGCTGGATAATATTAAAAGACAGCAGTAGACTCGCTGAAATAAACCAAAATCTACCATAGCGCCTCTCCTACAACAAGAAAATCAACTGCGTGAGAAGTGGGCATTAAAGAAATAAATTCCGGGAACATCCAAAAGAAAGCGGGATGGAAAGGATCCAGAAGTGAAAGAAGTATTAGATCAATGGTTTTTTATAGTTAGCGGACGAGGCGTGAATATCAGCGGCCTAGTGCTGAAGAAGTTAGAGGAGATCGGTAAAAAGCTAATAATTAGGTACCTATTTTAATAAAGCATTAAAATAGTACCTAATTACTATTTTTTTACCTACAAATTACATATTTTAGAATTTATTACTACTTCAGTTTTTTTACCTATTATTTATTTGCCTACGAATTACATATTTTATTTTAGTTTTACCTATTATTTATTTATCTACAAATTACATATTTTATTTTAGAATTATTATTACTTCGTTTAATTGGGACAGACGCTTAATTGGGCCAAAATGGCCTAGTCCCGACGTGTTCCAATTAAGCGGAATCCACTGTATATATATTTTTTTGATTCTTATTATAGAATTCAATAGCATTCTCAATTCTGTTTTTCGATTAAGGAAACTTTAAAATAATTACTCATAATAGATTACGTATTGTGTAATTTCTAATAAGGAAAGAATATGATATACTTAATCTTCTTAGAACCGATTATTATTTATTTCTTTTTTGAGATTATAATTTATAAATAACATCCCAAGGTTAATTTTCGATCACTTTTTTTCTATTTTATCACTTTCACAGCTGTGAAGATACTGAATAATAGGGATCATGTTTTCGTTTATTTTGGTCATGACTTTAGTATTAATAAAGTAATGCAATTAACACGTTATCATTTTTTTATTTTTCCATTCTTAAATAGAATAAAAGATATATGAATTAAGTGTTTTTTTGTGTTTTGACTGTCCTTCATCAGAATATAGCGCACTTATTCATTAGCCGACTTTGTTAAAATCCATAAGAGCCTCTAATTCAAACTAATTAGATCCCATTTTTTGTAAATTTCTCAATTTTAATCCCGAACACATGATTACTACAAAGATATGCTTGGGTACTTAAATAGAGAAATTTACAGAAATTAGAGTTGATCAATTTAGCGTCTGAGAGGTTCATATGTTATGTGACATTAGCGGAGTAAGCAAATTGAAAACGATCGATACCGGTTCAATATTTTCAGTTCAATACGAGTGAAAATATTTCATATATAATTGCGCAATATTCTGGATAAATATTATTCACCCTGAATGAAATATATACACAATATTGAAACCATCTAATGAATCGATCGTATTGAAAATGATCATATCAGACAGAACATTTGTTTACTAAAGCGATATATAATATTATGTAAATATTATCCAATTTAATTATATTTGCTTATATTATTGAGTTTCTCTATTGCAGTGTTTCCCAATCGTTATGCTGCTAGATTGGCCAGAGGTGAACCGAGATATTTTCTATATAAAAATGTATTTTAAACCTTAAAATATCTCGTGGCACACTAAACTGCCGTGACACACAGGTTGGGAAACACTGCTCTAGAGGGTAGTATATGCTAAAACTGATAAAGATCGATTTGTTTATTTTCTGAAATAAGCGAATCGATCTTGATTTAAATTTATTCATTAAAAGAAAAAAAAAAAAGTCAAATTCAAATTAGATAGTGTCTAAAAAGAGATAAATTTGTCTTGAAAAAAACTGAATCGTCAATATTGATTCTTATTAGCTTAAATTGCATTTTTAATTTTTTGCTTTAGTAGCAGCAAATTCTTCGATAAGATTATTGAAATTAATTTGATCTAAAATTTCAGTGAAATACCAATAACCTGGTAACTGTAATTGGGACATAATCGATCTGAATTGATTTTTAATTAGCTTTAATTTTGAAAAAATCTGTCCCCATTAGCCACAGATATAAAAATTATCAATAATGTAATATTCTTAACGTTATCTCAGTATTACCGAAAACAACTAAATTAATTTTTATAAATTTCTTTAAAAAAGTGTACAATGGAGAAATGCAATTTAAAAAATTAATAAAATTTTTTAAAAGTTAGTCATATAATCCCATTGAATTTATATCGTTATTATCATTAAGAGTTAATATTTATTTTAAATTAAGACAATAACTTTTCAAGTCAGATGTTGGAATGATGGTAATATTTTTATCATCATACAAAAATTCAAAATTGTCATATTTTTTAATAACTCAAATCTTTCTCTTAGAGAATTTATAAATTGTATCTGAAAAATATATAAAAGAAAAATTAAAAATTTTCTTTTACAGTCATGAATGTTTCGTTCGCTTTACCATATTTGAACATTGTTTTGCTTAATGTTTTCTTAATATATGTTCACTGATGACTTGTTTGATTTAGGAATTTATAGATAATTTAAAATCAACATTTTTCTTTTCAAAATCTTACTATATTACTCGATTCAGGATATTATACCACAATACAGTAAGACCCCGCTTAATGCTCTCCGTTTAACGCTGTTTCGATATAACGCGGTTTTTTCGAATTTTGTATTTTTTATTGATTCACTTTGGCGTGATTTTTCAAACCATTATACTCACATAAATCCGAAATCGCACGAAGACAAGGAACTTAGCGTTTTTGAAGATGAGGAGTGAAAGGAACTTGCAACGGATTTTTTTTAAAACAAACTTAGCCACTATTACGGAAATTGTGGATAAGTTTATACAAAATGATCCAAATTTTGATAGAAATTCGAAAGCAAGACGAAGTGTCATGGATGCGATGTTGCTATCGACAATTGCCTGTTGAATGAAAGAAGAAAAGGCAAACCACAGTTAGATGACTTCTTAATGAAAAAACAAAAAGTGTCAAATGAGGCAGAACCTTCTTTATCACAAACATAAATTATTTTCTCGAATATTTTTGATTTTCATGAATGATTTATGAATAAAAATCATCACAAACATAAATTATTTTCTCGAATATTTTTTATTTTCATGAATGATTTATGAATAAAAATCAAAATTAGCGATAAAAAATGTTTACAGTTAATAGCCTATATATAATACAATAGTAATAATACATGTTACAAAATAAAATTAAAAAGTTTATTCACTGTCCTGTTTCACCTATACCAGTTATTTACATGTTAAGATGACCTCGTTTAACACTGTTTCATTTAGCGCTTGGTTTGTTTGGAACGTATCCCCCGCGTTAAACGGGGTCTTACCGTATAACAAGTAACTTGCAAGGATAAAAAACAACTATTTACGATATTAGAGGTTTTTGCAATTTCAATAAAATAGTCCCTTGATTCTAATTATTAACACTGAAATTCTTTTACACTACAGTCATAACCTCATGGGCACAAGTAGTTTCCATGTTAATTCATTTCTCGTAAAATAAAAACTTATTTGTCTCCTAAACATAATATTAAAAACAGTGGAATTAAGTAAAGTTGATGATAATTTAATGGAAATTTAAATAATTTATATTAATCTCGTAATTAATAAATATATTTTTAGAGAAAATTAGAAAATGTAATGCTAGTTCAAACAAGGATTTTGTAATTAATAATATACTTTAATTTTAAATATTTATTAAATATATTTTGTTAACTTCTGTTATATATTTAACCGAATATTTCAATCAAAAATATTATAAAATGACAGATTTTACTAATTAAACCGTGTTATTATATTATCCTTACTTTGTCGGTTAAAATTGTATAAATACTAGTAGTGTTCCCAATCGACTTATTGTCTTAATAACAAGAAGAAGAAGGTAAAATTTTACAATTATTCTTAAAGCGTTAACCTAACAGTATTTTCTCTTAAATACGCGTTCCTTTATTTAAATATTTTATCTTACTTTCACTGGAAATCCTTTTTTAAAAAAACAAAAAATGACGGACAATTACATCACCATTGCACAGTGGTCACTTTTGCCGATCTGGGTGAGCGAAATTATTTTATTTAAAAAAACATGAAATGAATGCTTGGAAAACTTTACAAAAGGATAGAAGACTGATTTAAAAGAATAATTTGTACATGTTTAGGGATATATTTCTGAAGAATAACTGAAATAAAAAACAAAACTGAACTATACAAATCATTACTGATATATTTGCTTTTGATACTTGTTTGAAGGCACAAATAAATATATATTTATTCTTCTGATAGTACTACCGCTGTCAGCGATGTGTTCAAGTACTTCATTTTGAACGAAAAGTAGTCTTCGGACTGTACGTTCCACTAACGACTGGAGTTTAACTTCGGTTAAAATTCACTTAATTGTTAAGTCTTTACTATGTCTTGGTTAAATAACATTGTTTTTTGACCAGCAACAATGCATTATAATTTAGATAATTGTTTGAATCATGAGATTTACTCATTTGTTGTACAGCAATATATTATTTTTTGGTCAGTGTTGTGTTTATATACAAAGCAAGAGCTGTTTCAGTTGTAATTTTTGTGAATTGCTGCTGTGAATTGGAACACAGGTTTTTTAATTTTGAGGCTCTTTTAGAAGAAAAACTAGATACTCACTTAACTATATAAGCTGCATCTCTAGCACAGGTTTTTTAATTTTGAGGCTCTTTTAGAAGAAAAACTAGACACTCACTTAACTATATAAGCTGCATCTCTTTTTCAACTTCGCATAAGACTCGTTCTTGACGCAAATATCAGTTCATCTTGTGTAAACATTTGCAGGAACAGACGAACTTTCCTCCGTTTGACCTCATGCAGCTAGCGTATGATTTTTCTGATCTTCCAGATGTGATGGAGTTTCTTTGAATTGAAGTACCTCGAAAACAATTTTCTGGCCCAGCCATCGCTCATTTATAGAGAGAAACTACTTAATACGATGGCATTTTTCCATTTCAACATTAATTGACTGCAAAAGTTTTTAATCGTTTTTTTTTTTAATTAAATAGGCCTATTTGGAATCCTCCTTATACTCGGAGAAATAAGTTCTTTGCATCAAAAAGTTCGAAACTGCGTCAGTTTTCTTATTAATGTTTGGTTTATCACGCCAAACGATAAATAGTGCTTCCGCATATCAAACCTAAAATGATATTAAAACCTAAAGTTGAAAATAGTTGCAGCAATATAATACAAAACAATTATTAAGAAGTTATTTAATAACTTCACACTATTAACTCGACCAATTCATGCCAATCCCGAGTTTTCTATGTTATCAAAGTTAGCAAAATCATGAAAGAAATATCAATTTTTTAAGCTAATTTTTAAAATCATGAAACTTTATCCATATGCCAATAATAAGAAATTTTTTAGACTGTAAATTGCTTGCTTACTTATATTTGTAGGATCCATAACCAGAACAGAAAAAAAACTTAATACTCAGCATAAAATTACTTGTTAAATTGAAGGAGACAATGATTCGCTATGATTGCAAGAATGTCGAGACCCCCCGCAGAAACGTGTTCTTTACGGCCCTACCAACTATTCCGCATTTACTGTTTAAATTAAATATTTTTAGATTTTATACTCCCACATACTAAGGTTTATTTTTATACAACGAAAAGATTTAAAATGTCTAGTCGGATTTTTGCCTTTTGCTCACTCAGATCGGCAAAAGTGACTACTGTGCGTCGTATGGAATGATGTCGAATGGTCGGACATCATAGTCCAACTAACAAGAATCGAAATGGAACTTAGGGGTAAATTTTGTTATTATTATTTGTTAGTAATATTACTTATTACAAAATAACCACATTACTTTTAGAGAAATACAAAACAGGGCGGTGTACGCCGAAATAACCCTCAATGGTAAAGTTTTTCATTAATCGATGATATTATTTCTAGATAATAAATATACTACTTTTTACAGTGATAAAGGAAAACTTAGTGAACATCTCTAGACCACTACCCTCACCACACTCTACACACCGCCGTTTGAGGAGGATTCCGAATAAAAGTATGATTAATTAAAACCATTATTTTGATAGCATAGTAAGTTAAATTATATTCTTTCTAATTCTTATTTCTTATTTTATTTTCAGATTTCGGAGTTTTTTATTTATTTTTTTACTTTTTATAAATAACGTAAAAAATGTAAATGAAGAAATTATTATATTTTAACTTTTCGTATTATTTATTAGACACAACATCTAAAAATCACCTGATATATATATATATACGTAACCCAACCGCTGTCCGCGATGCTCCACACGAGACGTCATAGCCCCTGCGGAGTACACTTCCCTGTCAACCACCGTGACGTTAGGAGTAGTGTTTCTTTCCCGGGAACCAGGGATCTCGGGTTCCCGGGAAATTGTAAAATTTTCACACTTTTTGTATTCCGGGAATTATAGTTGGTTCCCGGGAATTCCCGGGAACTACCACGCAGATACAAAAAAATTATAAAATATATTAAAATTAATCCTGAAGACCTGTACGAGGAGTTATCAAAGAATTTCTTAATTAGCAATATGGAAAAACATGTGGACGTGGTTTACTAACAGAGTTGCACTCACATCTAATTATATTTTAACTTTCCGTATTATTTATTAGACACAACATCTAAAATCACCTGATATATATATATACGTAACCCAACCGCTATCCGCGATGCTCCACACGAGACGTCATAGCCCCTGCGGAGTTCACTTCCCTGTCAACCACCATGACGTTAGGAGTAGTGTTTCTTTCCCGGGGAAATTGTAAAATTTTCACACTTTGTATTCCGGGAATTATAGTTGGTTCCCGGGAATTCCCGGGAACTACCACGCAGATACAAAAAATTATAAAATATTATTAAATATAATCCTGAAGACTGTACGAGAGTTATCAAAGAATTTCTTAATTGGCAATATGGAAAAACATGTGGACGTGGTTTACTAACAGAGTTGCACTCACATCTGATCATGGATTATATCTAATTGATCTATGAGTATGATACGTGTTGGCAACTTGGTTGGTTAGTTTACTTCTTTTCCTTCTTATGAAGTCAACATTATATTTACATTATTTTGAATTAAATTTTATTATAATGTAGGTAATTCAAAAAGTGACTGTGAAGATGCAGCTATCTCTTCTTTTTATTTATATTAATAAATTTCTGACAATATAACTATACAATTACAAAATAAATATTAGAAGATAAAATAATAAACAATAATTGAAGAAATGATTTTTTTGTTCTAAACAGAAATGACACCCTTACATCATAAATTTTGACCCTAGTATCATAGTATATAGTGAATAATATACTTTCAACCTTTCTCTTTAAGAAAAAAAACAAATTACTTTGTTATCATTAATTGTAATGAAAGATTGAATTTTTGAATCTGTTATCATAATAATTTGCATATTGTACATTTGATATAAAAAAATTCACAAAATAATTTCATGATTAGAAATTATTACAACATATACATAAAAATATATCAGAGAATGTAATAAAATTAGAATAAGAAGTTAAATTTGATATGTGACTTAGTAGCCATCAAAACTGAAGAATGCTTTAGGAGATCATATTTCATTGTCATTATTCACATGCCACTCCCATTGATGCACACCTCCAAATGATCTAGGACAACCCCAGGTCATAACATCCACCCTACTGTTTACAAATGAAACAGGAACTACATTTTGACATCTGCAAAAGATTTAGGGCTGTCTAAAATTCAATCCTTTGTTTGTTTACATAATTTTGATAAGGAGGTATCAAATTACATAAAAATTTATTAAAAATAATAAAATAAACAAAAAAATATATATTTTTTTGCATTATAAAGTAGACACTTGTCATAAAATAAAATTCTAATGCAATTGGAAGATTTAGATTAAAAATTAGAAAAGTTTTTTTAAAAAAACCTGGACTGATAGTTGCCATAACACTGAACATGTTCAGAAAGATATCACCACTGCTGGATTTTAATTAAGAATGGGAACCTTTCCATAGAATAGTCTAGAAGATTTTACAAAACAAAACTTTATAACATTGAATGGAATGAGACTAGAATTATTAAAAACATACAACATCTAGAAGAATTAAGATTATATTAAGTTTTCTTTTTAAAAGGGTAAAAGGGTACAGATTACCAAATTATTAATGATAACATTCCAGAAATTATCCCTACATCAAAGAAACATTTAATTATGCTGAAAACAATACTGAACATAATTATGATATAGGAATCATGGTCATGGTTACTAGAAAATAATAGATAACATATTACATAACTGTATATGTGATCTAGTAATACTATTGTTATTAGATGTTTTGCATTATTTTTTAATATATGGTACCTAATACACATATACAGTTATGTAATATGTTATCTAGTAATACTATTGTTATTAGATGTTTTGCATTATTTTTTAATATATGGTACCTAATATTTATTCAGTCTTTTGTAGATTATGTAAAAATTGTTTTATTTTAAAAAAAACAATTTTATTTACACAATTTTAACAATTTAACAGTTTTTTATTCTAAAAAACTTTTTGTATTTAAATGTATTTTGTCTCTCAAATCTCCTTAACTTGTCTGTCATTACTGATGATGGCTTTTTTAAGCTGAAAACACTTCAATTTGTATCATATTGAATGAGTAAAATATAATTCTGCTAAATTTGTGCTTGACTGAATTGAAGACTGATAGCATGCAGTATACCTTTAAAATATTCTAGTATATTGAAAATGTCATCATTAACTGGAAAAACACTACGGTTATTAATATTAGGGACAGCAAGAAGTTCATTAAAGAAAAATGGAATATCTGTCTATACAATATTTCTGAATGCTTCTAAAAACTTTTTGTATTTAAATGTATTTTGTCTCTCAAATCTCCTTAACTTGTCTGTCATTACTGATGATGGCTTTTTTAAGCTGAAAACACTTCAATTTGTATAATATTGAATGAGTAAAATATAATTCTGCTAAATTTGTGCTTGACTGAATTGAAGACTGATAGCATGCAGTATACCTTTAAAATATTCTAGTATATTGAAAATGTCATCATTAACTGGAAAAACACTACGGTTATTAATATTAGGGACAGCAAGAAGTTCATTAAAGAAAAATGGAATATCTGTCTATACAATATTTCTGAAAACATTGTTAATATCAAAGATACTACAGTCAAGCCCCAATAAGATGCCCTCATTAAGCCATCACTCTTGCTGACCGCTAAGAAATTTGGCGAACGGATCTTCCCTATGTTAATGGAAAGGCAAACCCTGATAAGACACCATTTGCCATCTGCCAGTAGAAATATATAAACAAATATTCCTTTTGGTATTGTATTTGTCCTTGTTAATCTGCCAGGGGCAGGTAAGGTGACTCTCATCCTGAAGTTTATCAGTACTGTACTGTATACATTAAAAGCTCTCTGGATTTATTTGTAACCAGTCGATGGGAGAGACAGAGTTAACAGTTAATCATGTCTCTCTTTAAACCTGGTTCACACCTAGGTTGTAGAAAATTTAAGATCATAAGAACCAGGGTTACAGAGTCGGAGTCGGGGTCGGGGAGTTGGAGGTTTTTGGGTGGAGTCAGAGTCGGAGTTGGAATTTAAAACTGCCCCTGTAGAAAATTTAAGATCGTAAGAACCAGGGTTACAGAGTCGGAGTCGGGGTGTTGGAGGTTTTTGGGTGGAGTCAGAGTCGGAGTTGGAATTTAAAACTGCCCAGAGTCAGGAGTCGGAGTTGGACCTTACAAATTTTAGGGAGTTGGAGTCAGAGTCAGATTTTTTTTTAAAAGATGGAGTCTGAGTTGGATCATTTGCCATCTGATTCTGCAATCCTGGGTTGCAGAGTTGGAGATTTTTGGGTGGAGTCGGATGTTTGAACTGCCCAGAGTTGGAAGTCAGAGTTGGATATTTTTTAAAATATGGATTTGGAGTCAGAGTTGAATCATTTGCCATCCGATTCTTTTGAACTGCCCGGAGTTGGAAGTCAGTTGGATATTTTTTAAAATATGGATTTGGAGTCAGAGTTGAATCATTTGCCATCCGATTCTGCAACCCTGGTAAGAACCAGATCATTTCAATAGTCACGTGATGAAATCTTGCTAATGTTTCACCATGCCACAATGCTCACGAGAGGCACTTCTGTTATTTGAAATGCATCAGCCATCTATTGCTGTAGGTAAAGTCTGTTATGTCCATTTGCTTTCAAAAAAATTTTTGTTTTCTATATAGTACTGTACATATATGGTATGTATATTATAAAGCATACAGTTTTTTAAAAATATTAAGTTTGGATGCTAAATCTAAATATACTGTATTTTATTAAATTTAATAAATTCGGAGTTTATTTTCATTTCTATATTGCATGTGTTTTTGATAAGCTGCCAAAATCGTCCCCAAACAGATGGTGGCATCTTATTGGTGTTTGATTATATTTCCCATATCATCAGCATAGAATCTTTAATTAAAAATACTGGATTAGAGATTTATTGATATAATGTGCTTTTATTTAATGAGCCCCTATTGGGTCCATTAAATAAAAGATTTTAGGTCATTTTTTTTTATATAAGTACCCGGTAATTGTTATTGTGTAAAAGTTTAAAGATTTAAAAAAGTATTAGAGATTTATTGATATAATGTGCTTTTATTTAATGAGTCCCTATTGGGTCCATTAAATAAAAGATTTTAGGTCATTTTTTTTATATAAGTACCCGGTAATTGTTATTGTGTAAAAGTTTAAAGATTTAAAAAAATATTCTATTTTTATATTTATCTAAACTGAAGATGGTTATATCTGAACTTACTTACTGATTCAAAAGTTGTATGTTTTGGTTCTATAAAGCTGTTTTATTTCTTTTATAATTGTTTAGAATTATGTTTCCCAAAGTGGATGATACCACCCCCTGGGGACATTTAATAAAAATAAGGGGGCAGTGGAAGCATAAAGAAAGAGAAGAAAATTTTGAAAAACCATTTGTACATGTTTCATCTATTATATAACACAGAGTTAAAGTCATAGTGATTATTTTCCAAATAAACACACAAAATTCAAGCTATAACTGATCAGTGGTCAAGTCTGCCAACAGGTCTTAAGCAAGTGTTGGTAGGAGAGTGTGCCAAGTATTGTCAGGAAGTCCAGCATGCATCAGCAGGAATATATGTGTAATTATTTGTTTACAATATGATACTATAAATAGGTGATATGTTTGAAATTAATTTAATTGTTTCTGAATCATGTGACAAACAGTTAACAATAATAAAAGTACAATAAGTATTTAAAAATTTTAATTCATATTCAATACCTTCAATCTTTATTGATTACATACAAAGCAAATTGTTTTATTGTTGTTTCAATAAAACAGCAACTTATATGAGTATTTTTATAAATTTTCTTACATATCTACTGTATGTTTCTGTCTTCTAGTGGTTACTAATAATAAAATCATAGCAGGCTTGGGTCAGCATAATACTATTTAAAGGGTACAGTCAATATATTTGTCATATTTTTTTATTACATTAATAATGAAAACGGGAATGAAATCATAAAAAACAATAACTATTGAAAATTATTTATATCTATCAAATCATCTATATTAATTGATAAATAAGGCATGTGTTAATAAGAAATAATTATTTAAATAAGGATAAATCAAAATTAAAACTATTAAATTGATTTTTAATTATATATTGATGTATATTTTTAAATTAATTATTTCTTGATATATTATTTTGATCTTGATATAATTATTTCCTGATGTCATGGATGCTATTCTAATAACACAATTATTATAAAAAATTTTGGTTCCAGTAAGAGAAATTGCACTTTTTCAATTAAGAAAGAGGTAGAACGGCTGACTCAAGCATAGTAAAAGCTTTACTATGCTGCAAAATTAACAGTGAACTAAATTGCAGTGAATTTTTCGATACCATTAAAAATAACAAAAGAATTTTAAAGAAAGTTCACACAAGTGATAAATATTAATAGCTTTTTAATAAAGTACATTCAGTTAAGTTATTAAAAATTGCTTTTAACTCGTTTTTTGTTAACAACTTCTTTAACCTTTTCAATCATAGGTGCTTATCCTAGTAAGCTTTATTTTCTGTTGTGAGTACTTTCTCAAAATTGTCCAGGTTTGAGGAAAAAAAATTATGGTAAACCTAGCAATAGGCCAAATAAGTTTGGGAATTTCTTGTCTAGAATCTGGCTTTTCATGGATTGAAATTATTGTTAATTAATAAAACAATCTGATAAGTCAGTAAATATATAAGTAGGAAAATAAGAATGTTAAAATTGTACTTCTGATTGAATTTTTTTCATATCCTGGATTGGTATGAGTAGGAAATAGTTTGATACTATCAATATTACTATTGATAGTCAATCTAATCAAAAACAAACTATTATTATATCAATTTCATAAGAATCAAAATAAAAGGAATATTATGCCGTATGAGTTTAACTAAGGGCATACAGCAACTGTAGTGACACGAAAAATCAATACAATAAATGGCCAGGGTATCCTGTAATGTCAGAAAGTGTCAAGGATGGTGGTTCTAGAAATTCTAATTTTGGAACAGGACCCTCATGAATATGCTGACCTGTTAAGCTGGATATTGATGTGCTGAGAACTGCTGTTGAGAGGAATCCAGAGGCAATAATCAAGGAATTTGCCACAATCATCTATTCATCCCAATCAACTATTCACAGACATTTCATTATTAACATTTATCAAAACTGGGTAAGTGGATACTTCATGAACTACACAACAAAATCTGCAAAAGCATGTGGACATTTGCATTTTGCTCTTCCATGAAAAGAGGCAGCTGTTTTTTGAAAAAAGTGGTTATAGGAGATGAAAAATGGATTTAGTAACACAACATTAAGCACAAACATCAGTGACTTCCTAAACAGATTCTGCCTGCAGTAGTAGTAAATCTTGATATTTTCCACATAAGGTTTTACTGAAAGTTTGGTGGGATATGCAAGGCATACTCCATTATGAACTTCTGCCACAGAACCAAAATCATTACAGGGGATATCTACTATCAGCAGCTAAATCATCTATGCATTGCCTTACAGGAAAAATATCTGGCACTCTTAATCATAAAGACATGGTGATTATGTGAAATCACACATGGCCAAAATGACCTGTGACAAGTTGCAAGAGTTTGGATGAGAAAAACTTCCCTATCCAGCATATTCCTCTGACCTTGCGCCATCTAATTATCATCTGTTTTGCAGCCTCGAACACTATCTTTCTGGAGAAAAGCTTTGAAATGTCAAGGAGGTGCACTGAACTCTGTCCAAATTTTTTGGATCGAAATCCATGGATGCTGATTCTTCAAGTCTAGCATTCAAAAACTTGTTGAACAGTGGAAATAGGTTGTAAGATACTGGGGACAAATATTATGATGATTAAAATATCTGTTCCAGATAAATTTTATTTTTCTTCTTCACATGTGCAAAAAACATTACTTATGGGATGGACTTGATACCATGTAAAACTGCAATATTGTAATATATACTAAATTTTAATTTTTAAATGTTTTATACTAGTAGTTCCCACCTTTACAAGATAACTCATTTCTGGAGTAAGCTCATTAATTAAAGCATTAAGTAAGAACTTATAAAACAGGAATCAATTTCCCATAAACATAATGTTAAAACCAGGAGTTCCATTCTCATCAAATAAAATTTGACAACAATAAAATTAAGTAAAAGTCAACAAAATCAATAGTATATTGATTAAATAATGATTTATTTATCTAAATAAATGAAAATATAGCCTTTAAAATCAAGCAAATTATAATAATAAAGAAATTATGTCATACAAATGTTAAAGAATTTTTATTTTTCATTATTATTGATAGATAAGTAGATGAACTTTAATGCAGATGAACTATATCTTAGGCAAAATCCAGAAACAGAAGCTATTTACATAATATGCCAATAAACTAGAGAACACATTACTACTACTTTTTGGGCATCATTTCGAATTTTCCAATTTCAAAGCAGTTTCTTTGAAACTGCTTTGAAATTGGAAAATTAAATTACAAAACATTATTTTACAAAACAACATATGATCCATTCAAGCACTACAAGCAGTCTAGGATAAATCAGCTTTTATTACAGTTCCTATGCACGTACAAACGTTTTCGGTGCCAAGGCGAATTGGCACCGAAAACGTTTTATTACAGTTCCTATGCACGTACAAAGCTGATTTATCCTAGACTGCTTGTAGTGCTTGAATGGATCATATGTAAGACTAAAGAAAGTATAGCAGATCTAATTAGAAAGTTTAACTTTACAAAACAACATTGCATTATATTGTATAGTTATGTAATGTGGGTTTAAATGCCTTTTTATGAATGTTTATTGTAAATAATATTCATATTTTTGATTTTTTTTGGATATTTCATATTTAAAAAACTTGTAAATTCCAAAAATCGTAAACTGAGAATTACCCATACAGTGGGTGATCAGTTATCGAACATAATCCATTCTAAGATAATGTTTGTTATCCAATCATCGATTTACCATAAGTTTTTATGGGAATTTGATTAATTCGTTCTGGGGATCCAAAATAATAAATAAAAAATTATATAATTTCTTACTACATCGATTTATATGTAACAATATATACATACATAGTCTTGTGTTTTATTCTATTATGTTTATTTTCCATTAAGGAATCTGTCCAATGTTGATTGCTTTTCTCTATTCTTCAGGATTTTTCGGAAGTAATTAATAGCATTGTTGTTGCAGAGATCTCAAGCCTATTTGACCTCATCTTGGTATGGGTGACCTCATTCTAAGACAAAAATGTTGTAAAATCTCTCTCTTACCTTCTTTAATAAATCTTTAAAATTTGTTTTAAGTTGTCTCTTGAGTTCATTTTAATCGGGAAAATCTATTGTTCTCCCATCTTTACCCATATGTCCATAAACATGCAAGACCTAAGACTGTCATTCCATTAGGTTAGTTAAGCCGCCATATCCTTGCGATATATTTTTATCTGGCGGCAGCTACTTATAAGAGCTCATCACAGGCTGGCCAACACCCATGATGGGATCAACCAGATAGTTGAAGGATGAGGTTCAAAGGGCCTGGACTGGATCCCTCCTGAAAAATTGGAGGAGTGGGGCCGGATCTCCAGGATGATAAGCTATAGCTTTACCAGGCGGCAATCCAGCCGACCTGTCATTTCGTCAGTCTGCGGGTCCCACACTGTGAAGTGTGGGACCTGCAGACTGACGAAATGATTCTGCGAAGTGACGAGATTTGTTCTGCGAAGTGTTCGTTATTCGAACATAAAAATCTTTTGCGAAAGTATTCATTATCTGAACAGTTTGTTAACTGATTACCCACTGTATTTCAAATTTTTTTCATAAATGTGAACTTATGCAAATCAGATTTTCATAAAGTTAAATAGTTCCTATATATTAATATAAATACAGGTAATCCTCAATTTATGACCACTGATACTTATGGTAGTGATGTCATCAATAAAAATATCAAATATGATCAGTCAATACAACTAACAAAGGGTTCAAATCATTGACCAATGGTGTGATATACAAAAAGGATCCTTTTTATGTCTGGTTCTTGTATTTTTGTGCTCATTAAGTTTATTACAATAGAGTGTGATAACAAATATTGGTCTTGGGCAATCCATAAATTCTGAGCATTTTCAATTTACAATTAAACCAAATAAATTGAACATTAAAAAGTTCAGGTTATTTGGCTTATTTATATTAAATATATATTGTTTGTTTATTTGCATATCATATTATTACTATGATATCAATCCATATAGTGTTTTCTCCCTTTTAATCAGTGAATATTAATATACCATAATATCAAGAAACTATAAGCATTCACTGTATTTCATCCAGCCCTAGGAATTTTTAGATCAGAACTTTTGTGAAATTATTTTTCTAATCATATAAAACTGATTTATATAAAAGAACCCCAGTCACAATTACTTATGTAAACCAGGAATACTTGTATATGAAGAGCATAAAAACTTAAAGTCTAATATAAGATATAAAAGCTGATATTGCTAACTTGTTTGACAGTATAATTTGTAACCATTTGAACACAACATATCATGAGAAATGAGAATAGTGATCCTATATCATATATGACTTTTGATTTCCTTAACTGAATCAATTTGAGGATGCCTGAACTCTATATCTGTTTCTTTTAAGTAAAAACCAAATATCCTTAACAAAAAACTATTGCTTTTTGGCATGTATTTTCAAAAGATAGCAGGCTATTTCTAAATTTCTAATTTGAATTATAGAGGCCTAAATGAGAAAAAAAAAATGTCTTTGCATTTCATATACAGTGTAACCTTGTTATCTCGAACCTCTATCTTGAAACCCTTGATATGTGGAATAAAATTTTTTTCCGTGCACTATTAGCATTAAAATCAATGTAATTTCAATAGTTATCTCGTAGTATTTTCTTCAAAACCCTCGCTATCTCAAATTAATTTATAATTTTTGTGCTAGAGAAATTAAAAATACAAATTTTTCCTTGCTTTCAGAGTCTAAACAAAAGGATTTAAATTTAATAAAAGAACATAAATGTGTTACCAGAACAGAAACTTTTTTATGCATGTTCGGAATACTGAACATGCCATATGGTAGTTTCATTTTCTAAGTTTCACTTCCAATTGATGATAGGTTTTTTTCAATATGATCGTGTTTATTCAGTGATATTTTCAACCTTTGATTTAAAATGCAAGAGTATTTAGACGCTAATTTTCATGGTAAAAAGATGTCCTATACAGTACTAAAAACTATGATGTGTATTATTGATTATAAAAATCTTTATTTAAAATTGAACCTCGATATCTCGAAAACTCTTAAGTCGAATTTTTTTTGTTCCCATGAGATTCGCAATATCAAGATTCTACTATATCAAGGTTTTTCTGCTAGTGATGTTAGGCATCAAATAAAACAATTTTTTTTTTTTTTGACAGAATATCTAAAATCACTAGTGTAAAGAATTAGAAGTTAGTATACAGAAAGCCCAAGCTGATCAGAAAAAAATAAAGATTAGATTGGAGAATCACTAG
Organism: Olivierus martensii; assembly: GCA_000484575.1. Taxonomy (NCBI): domain Eukaryota; kingdom Metazoa; phylum Arthropoda; class Arachnida; order Scorpiones; family Buthidae; genus Olivierus; species Olivierus martensii. The sequence goes on from AYEL01067660.1 coordinate 49,013, forward strand.
CATAAAAGTTAGAAGAAATTTAAAAATCTTTTTCTGATTTAGGCATCTATTATTCAAATCAAAAGCACATATGATATTAAAGATAAGCAAATTTAAAGATATCATAATATATATTATGCTGCCCAATTTGAGCAATTTTTTTATGATTTTTGAACATGATGCTACATAAAAAAAGTTCCATTCATTTTCTTATATATCACACAAAAACAGCTTTTATAGGAAAAAAAATGGACAGAAAAAAATGACCACATTTGGTAACTTACACATTCAAAACATATCCTTTAATAAATATGTAAGATATGGCATGGATTCTCTCCTCTATATACAGAACATTGATTTTCTTATAATATTTCTCTGATATGTAAGCAAAATTTTCATTGGACAACCAATTAAAACCCAAACTTTTGAAAGAATATAAACTAATTAATTAAAATTACTGAACAGTGTAAATAAAATGTAGTTTGTTCTTTTATTTATTATTGTATTCTTATGTACATTAAGGATAGGAAAAAGAGCATAAATTTAAAGTTTTTGTGGTCAAAAACTTAGAGTGGCCATTTTGTTTACATTAAGTGCCTATTTGGACACACAAATCTTTTTAAAAAATGGCCTGCTGGATGAGAGATTGAATGATGCTAATATTTATTCATATTTTGCATTCCTATTGATTTGCTATATTACTGCTATTAATTAAAATTTTGTTATTAAGAAAGATTATATATATTAGATAAAATGTAACTACATGTATTTATATATATTTAAAATTATTAAATATGATGAATAAAAAAAAATAAATTATTGCATAAAACGAAAATATACAATAGATTTTTGAAGATTAAATTTGTGATAAATGAGATAAGAGAGAGGGGAAAAAAGATTTAATAATAAATTATTTTTATAACTTCTTTACCAAATAAAAGATCACTAAATCGCATTAAAAAAAACTTCTTAAACATCCCTGAATCAACACTGAACTACCCTGGAGGTTGAGGCCCCAACAGTCCTAATTTCTTGAGGAAATAGTTTATACATTTCCAAATCAAAACATTTTTTGAAAATTAAATTTTTCTTCAGTATATTCATATATGCAATAAACAAAACAAATAATTTATCAATCATATTAAATAAATATATGAAACACAATCTGGTTGGTCCTTTAACTATCAGCTGCATCTACCCATGTGGGCTCAACTTAGGAAGATACAACCAGCGTAAATTAATGAGATTCAATCAGAATTTCTTTTCGAACAAAAAGTACAATCATTTTGATTAAATATATCTGAATTTTTTCTTACAAAATTATTTCATTTTATTTTCTGAATATAATTATTTAGGCCTAACGTCCCAAGCATCGTTACAAAAAAAAATATACACTAATTAGAAAATTTATTTTATACGTTATTTGATTATTAGATTCGATCTTTAAACTTACCTTCACCTATTCTTCTTATATTCGATCGTAATTATCCAAGATTTTTGTAATTTTCTTCTACTTTCTATAGTTTCGACGTCCATCACTTACCCCGACAACCACAACAAATAACCGACTCCATATTGGACATTTCGATTCTTCCGTTCAATTATATAGTGCACAGAATTAAACTGAAAAATGCTAATAATCCGAATGCAAAATTGCATTCAAAGAAATTATCTTTTTAATTGATATTAAAAATTGATATACTATATGAATGAATTTCATTTAGAGAATTTGAAATCAAAAGCGTAAAACCATAGTTTTTTATACTCAATGTAGCACGTGACGTCACTCCGCGTGCTACTTTTCAACGTTGATGAGGATGATCAGGGAAGAAGGAATGAACTCTTCTCACTTTAGTAGGGAAAAGGAAGTCTCGCCCTTCTTAGACACGAAATATTTTAATCAATACGGCTTATAAAAACAATTTAACCGTTAAATAATCAGGAACGTCAACTTCTCTGTCCACTCTAAAACGTGGAAATAATATAAAAGACAGACTGGTGTAATTATTGAAAATATTGATTTTCTTCTTCAAAATTGTAAAAATGGCGGAATATCTATATATACTATTATGAAAATTTTTATTCTAATTTATCTATTATTAGATCTACATGGAGACTGGATGATAAATAGCATCATTCAATTGTAATCACATGACAAAATATTGTATCATTTGCCAAAGAACAGTCACATGATTTTTATTGATGATAGCAGAAAAAAACAATGCAATATTAACACGCAAACTTGTTTGTGATTAAATATCGAATGCAGTATATTAAAATGGCATCACAAAAATTAGTTATTGCTTCATAATTACATATAATATACTTCTTAATATTTTGTTATTTTAACAAAATATTGTTTTGATTGAATGTCAAGTACTTCAGGGGAAAAAATAATAATGAATGTAATCTTAAATATAGAATTAATAAATCTTTAAGAACTTAAAAAATGGAATCTTTTATTTCTTTTTTTCAATAATTAAAAAGATAAACAAAAATCTTTCATTGAAGAGATACGTTCGATATTACGAGCTTATTACTCAATTCAGCCAGCGATTATCGACTTTTTAATATTAAATGCAAGTAAAAAAGGGTTTCATTTTTTAATTTTCCTCCTTGTTTGTTTATTATTATTATTATTAAATAAGTTGAGCTCAGAAATTATTTAACACAAAAAAGTATCCGTATAATAAACTTTTGTGTTAAATGTTAAATGTGCTCAAAAAATAAATTACAAAAATATCAACCTTTAATCGCAATCTTGTTTGCTTTTCGATGTTAGCAAAAATATCACATTTTTAAGAAGTGTTATCAACGTAACAAATATTATACAATTTTATTTTTATTAAGTTCTAACTTGTTCTTATACCGATTTTAATTTTTTATTTTTTTTTTCAAACATGAACAAAATAGGATCTACAATCATTATTTACTGATTTCAATTTTATTTGATGATAAAAAATATTAATAAATTCATATTTTCAAGGTTTGTTTCTATAAAATAAACTTATTTTTTATCGTCACTCCCATTCATTCCAAGAAAGATTACAGACAAGAAAATAATAGATTAAATCTTTGCCAAGAATTAATATTGCAAAATATAATAAACTACAGCATAAGAAACCATTTTACAATTGTAATTTTCATAAATATATTCTAGAAAATTATGAATTAATATCCTCTCGAAAACATACAATAAGTAGAAAAAAAAAAATAAGAATATTACTGAAAAATCAGGATATTAAGTTAGCCGCATCTACATTTTATCAAATATTCTAACTTCTCAGTACTATACTTATTTTTTACATAATAAATGTTTTTGAGTGGATATTTATTCATAATTTTCTACAATATATTTGCGAAAATTATAAAATAATTTCTTATGCTGTTGTGGTTTACTATATTCTGTAAAGATTTAATCTATTATTTTCTTATCTATAGTGTTTCCTGGAATGAATGAGAGTTGACGATAAGAATATTTTTAGTTTATTTTATAGAAACAATACTTAAAAAGATGAATTTATTAATGTTTTGCCATCAGCTAAAATTGATATCAGTAAATAATAACAGTATTTTCGTTCACGTTTGAAAAAAATTAAAATCATTATAAGGTCAAGTTTAAATTTAATAATATTGAAATTGCATAATAATGATAAGGTTTGATCATATTTCTTAAAAATCAGATATTTTAGTTAACATCAGAGATCAAACAAGATTACTATTAAATTAAATCGTAATTATATCAACCTTAAATAGGGTTGATATAATTACGATTTAAGGCTGTATTTATTTTTTTAAGCAATTGATGTGTTTTCATATTATCTAATGGAGATATGAAGACATATCATTAAATAAGCTTTCCATTTTTTAGTCGATTATTCCATTTTTTATCGATATTCTTAGAGGATATTAAATTATTAGATATAATATTTGTATCGCATTTGATTTAGTATCGATATCTATAGAAGTGCTTACATAGAATAAAATTTCCCCTTTCATTTTAGATGGGTTAAACTGAAATTTTCAGCAGACTTTAAACAAAGTAAGAATCACCTTCATATTTGTTTAAAACTATTGAACAATGCAATTATTTAGATAACAGCTATGACCAGTAACTATCAGAGAGAGAGAGAGAGAAAGAGGGGCGGCTGGCCCGGGCTCAAGATTTTAGAGGCCTCAATTTATAACTCAATATGTTTAAAATATATATATTTGTATATTTTTTATTATTCGAGCTTCAGTGTTTGTCAAAATTTGAGGTTCTCTATCAATGTTTTCGCTTTTCTTGTACAACTACCACTGTATATTTGTCAATTTTGTCTTTTTTTTTTTTTTTTTCAATGGACTCAAAAATTTTAGTTACCCCAAGCCTCGCATATTCTCTGAAGGTTCCAGGCTATGACTGATAGTTTAGATGATTATACTGATAGTTTTTTCAGGAAACCTTAAATGATATAAAAAATACTGTACTTCTAAATTTCATCGTAATTGGAATGATATAACCTATAGAGATATCTGCAGAAGAAGAGGAGAAGAAGAAAAACGACTTTTTGTCCTATCGAATAGCCTACTTTTTCAGGAAGAAAAATGCCATATAATATAATAGTAATATTCAACCTAATTTGAAAGCTACAACGAATTGAATTTCAACTATAACGATTCTTTTAATAAGAGGCATTAATGATTATTGTATTTGTAAAGTCTCTGTTGTGCCTCTTGATAAATAAAATTTATTTCCAGATTATTTTTTTATCAATATCTAAAGCTATTCGGTAAACAGCACAAACTAGGGCGACAAGGTCAAAGAAATGAAAAAGAAGAATATTTTTTTCCTCATCAAATTTATGTATAGTATACTATACAGCATAATGTTTGATAATGTAATCACATAGGTAATAAAATTAAAAGTACATTATTTAAATGCTTTGTTACTTAAACTGTATAAATTCATCCTATGCAGCATAATTTTAACATAAAAACAAGCACTTTCAACAGGTTAAGTAATTTATTACAAATTAATAACGTTATTGATTTGTAATAAATTATTTAACTTGTCGAAAGTGCTTGTTTTTATGCTTTGATTTTGCATCCACTTTTATATGAGAAATCTTCAGGTTAATGCAAAATAAAAAATTATATTTTTTCAAAAGTGTAATTTTTTATTATTTATTTATTTTTTAAAACAAAATTACAGTCTTGCCAAATTTTCTACGGTAATCCTGGACATCTTTTGATCAACATACGAACAAACAATTAAGTATTTGAACGAAACAGAATTACCAGAGAATTGGAGGGAATGATTTTACTATTCTCAGATAAAAAATTATAAATAATAGTTTAGTGAACAAAATTATATTATTAATCCAAATTAGATTATTAAAATCAAATTCTTGCATACACACTTCATTTTTTGGCGAAGTCCAATAGAATAAGCACGGTGCTATATTTGAAAAACGTATTATCTGTTAGTCTATTAGACATTAATGGGAGAAAGACAATACTGCATGCTGATCAGTGGATATATAATGGCCAGATTAGATTAACATAGATAACGAATAATTACAAAAAATTTTAACGTTTTGCGTGTGTTATTTTTATTTTTCGAACTTCTGAAATTTCAAAATTGCAATATGACGCAGGACAAATATATATATAATCAGATCATTTTAGTACATAAATATTTCGCAGTACTGTTTTACCAAATGCACCTAGTCACTCTACATCTACAATACAGGCGATGATCAGACCACGCGCGAGCGATCAAATTCTGTCGCGAGATATTACGTAACGCGATATTTTATTAAAAGTTGTCATAAAACACGTAATTATATGACATTAAAATGTTGAAATTTTTGAGATCTATAGCAATAACGTAGCACAATAATGGCTAATAAAAATTTCAAAATAAATAGTAACTTCTAGTAGGTATAAGTAATTTGGCATCAAATTGAGTAGCAATAACAATTTTTTCTTTTTAAATGCGAAATTAACCGACAATAACATCAAAACTGAGAATCCGTGGGATTACGTAGCATTAATGATTGACTGCAAACTTTTCAAAAACTATATCAATGACCGACCCGCCAATCGCACAATATGAAATTTTTAAATTTATTTCTCGAAAACAAAACACCCGATTGAAAACTAGTTTTACATCCTGTAGAGATTTCAAACAGCAACAATTTTGTCGCTTTCTGTTTATGTCGTAACATTTTTCGTTTTCAACATATTGTGAAAACAAACTTGAAAATGCTTGAATTTTTCAAGTCTCTCAATTTTGTATCTCTATTACTCGGGAAACATAAAAACTATTTATTGATTTAATAATTAAATTTCCGATTGAACAATTTGCGCTTACTGTTTATGTTTATCATAGTTTAGAAAGTATTGAATATGAAAGCAACCAAAGCTTAAAGGAAAATAACCAAAACTTACTTTTTAAATTTTTTCGAAAAACAAAATTAAATATCAAAATTTCTAATTTTTTCTTACATATTCGCTGACGGTATTGCATATCAGACAATTAAATACAAATTGTTTATACAATACTTTTATCTATTAGTTTTAGAAATATAAGGGAGGTTAGATGTTCAGTTTTCGTGATATCCTGAGCGCCGTAGCGTATCCCCGGCATACATATCAGACAATTAAATACAAATTGTTTATACAATACTTTTTATCTATTAGTTTTAGAGATATATATATTTTTTTTTTTTGTTAACAGATGACGCCACTTTCCATTCAGGGAGAATACTAAGTATCCCCGGCATAGACGTTATTCACGTCAAAATTTTTAGAGTAGATCAGGCAATTTGACGTACTGTACGTTTTCTTATATTATTTACACATAATTTTGCGTTCCATTTAGGCGCATTATTTGCGCAAAATATATTTAAGTAAGTAATTAAATATTGTTATTATAAATAAAATTAATATATATTCAATTTAAATTTTAATTGGTTTTTTGATAATTAATGATGATGGTCCTAGTAGACCGTTTTCATTAATTTCAGTAGCGTGTCATCCTCAGATTCTAAAAGTTTGCACGCCTGTTCTGTATCATCATAATTGTTAAAATTAAAATCAACTCAGAATTCCTTTTGTGACAATGTTTAAAACAAATTTTTTTAAAGAAATGTTTTGGTACATTCTGGAATTATTTTAAGCATATGTTTATTCTAACGTTTTTATCAAATATCAATCAACAAGGCCAGATCATCGCATAGACAAATGAAACAAATCAGTAGACAAATGAGGCAAATGTCTAGGGTCCGGTTTTTTGAAGGGCTCGATCAAACTGTCTATTTTGAAAAGATTTGTAAATAAGATAGTTTACTTTTCTGTTGGACAACTGTATATAATAAACAAATAAACAAAAATGTATTGCTTTTTATATGGTTATTGTGAATTCTAAAATCTAAAGAAAATGTGTTCTTATGTTTCTTCTTATTGAAAGTAATTCTTCCGATAATTTAGAATTTTTTTTTATAGCGATAAGAATAATATTAACTAATTTATTGTTGTATATTAAATATTTTTATTAATAAAAATTTAAGATTTGTTTTAGTTTTTCACATTATTTAGTTTTGTTTTATTTATTGTTTTATATTTTTTGTGTGCTTTATTTCTTGTGGGAGAGGGAGGGAGCCCGTAAATTATTTCTTTGGGAGAGGGAGGGAGCCCGTAAGAAGAAAATGTCTAGGACCTCAAAGTGGGTTAATCCGGCCCTGAATATCAAAGATTTAAAGGGAATGATATACTGTGTTATTTCAGTAAATAAAAATCTTAAGGTCCATAGAAATCTCTTCTTATAAATCGAATTATTATGGATAGTTTTGTAACTTGTAACATTTTCCCTCAAGGCTGAACTCATACGTATCACAACAGAACTACATCACGACCACAAAACGGTAGTTGCTTGTGGACAGTCGTGAATTATAATTACATTAATATAGAAACACATAATCCAACTCACATGGATCATTGACTGAAGTTAATTTCAACGGATGTTGCAACTTGTAGTCATCAGTAGTCGAGCGCAACTCACACAGCGCGACATACCGACCACAAGCTGCCGACAGCGCTTCCTGTCAATCAGCCGTCGGTAACGGACTGTGCATATATACGCGTAGTCCGTTACCGACTGCGCATATGATATAAGTGATTCGCAAGTGGTTGATTTCGACCACAACACAACCACACGATAACCACAAAATAATCGCAATTGTGTGGTACGTATGAGTTCAGCCTTAAATAGAAAGCAAACGCAAATCGGAAGAACCAACTGAGTTGCATGAAGATTTTGGATAAAGTTTTTATATTTACAGTACAGTAAGACCCCTTTTTTTTGTTAACAGATGACGCTACTTTCCATTCAGGGAGAATACTAGTTGGCGGGGCGAAACAAACCCTTTCCACAGGCTGCCCACCCCTGCGGAGGGGTCAGCCGGATTGTGGACTTCCACAGGCTGCCCACCCCTGCGGAGGGGTCAGCCGGATTGTGGAGGACATGGATTTAGATTTCACAGACTGCCCACCCCTGCGGAGGGGTCAGCCGGATTGTGGAGGACGAGGATCGACGGGCCGGGACCCCATGATAAATATTTTCAAGGGGTGGGACCCGTTTCCCACCCCTGCAGAGGGGTCAGCCGGATTGTGGAGGACGGGGATCGACGAGTCCGGACCCAATGATAAATATTTTCAAGGGGTGAACCCAGGACTTCCTACCTCTGCGGAGGGGTCAGCCGGATTGTGGAGGACGGGGATCGACGGGCACCCAGATCCCATGATAAATATTTTCAAGGGGTGGGACCCGAGATTCGAACATGGACCTCATGATAAATATTTTCAAGAGGTGGGACCCGGGACTCGAATGCACCCCATGATAAATATTTTCAAGGGGTGGGACCCGAGACTCGAACCCGCATCCTCCAGAGTGGAAAGCTGAAGCGTTTCCACGTGGTCAATCCGGTAATCCTCCAAAGTGGAAAGCCGAAGCGTTTCCACGCGGAATCCGGCCGACCACTCCAGAGTGGAAAGCCGAAGCGTTTCCACGCGGCCAATCCGGCCGACGATCAGAGTGGAAAGCCGAAGCGTTTCCACGCGGCAGTTTGACCCCATTTAACATGTGGGATACATTCCAAAAAACCAAGCGCTAAACGAAACAGCGTTAAACAAGGTCATCTTAACACGTAAATAATGGGAATAGGTGAAACGGGACAGTTAATAAAAAATATACGTATCTTTTTTATTTTGTAACTTGTAATTTGTTTGTGATGAGGAAGGTTCTTCCTCATCACAAACAAATTACAAGTTACAAAATAACAAATTATTTACTTGAATATTTTTAATTTTCATGAATTATTTATGAATATAAATTGATATTAGCAATAAAAATGTCTATAATTAATGTTATACAATAGTAATAATGCAGGTTACAAAATAAAAAAAAATACGTATATTTTTTTATTCACTGTCTTGTTTCACCTATTCTCATTATTAACGTGTTAAGATGACCTCGTTTGAAGCTGTTTTTATTTTTTCGTTAAGTATCCTCTAACGAAAAATCATTTGCCTTTTCCTCTTTCGTTCAGCAAGTAACTGTCAATAGTAAGACGCATCCATGACACTTCGTCTTGCCTTTGAACACCTATCAAAATTTGGATCATTTTGTATAAACTGAACCATAATTTCCATAATAGTGGCTAAACTTCTAGCAATTTAATTATTGAGATTATAATTTCCATAATAGTGGCTAAACTTCTAGCAATTTAATTATGTCGAGTAAAAATTTAAAATGTATGATTAGGAATATAATTTATTAGCCAAAACTTCAATTATAATCATACGATATCTTGTTGATATCCTATAAAAGCGCTTCTGTCATTTGAAAAATTTGATATTAAACGCTATCTAGTAAATAAATAAAAAAAAAGATTGTATGAAATTAAACATTTTAATGTTTTCGATACATTTTAAAGTCATAACTTCCATTTATTTTATGTATTTTTTTCATTAAACTGAAATCTTTAGAATATTACTGTAGCGGCCAATGAGAAGAAAGACCAGAAATGGCGGATGCGTATACCCCCTATCTAGAGCTCTAGTTTTACCCGACTTTGCTTTTCTACAGTAGAAAGAGTGTGGAAAGTCTTGATTCATTCAAATAACTTTAATCAAAAAAATTTCATTAATATTTTGTGTTTAATTTCTTTAATATTTGAAATGATGGAATTAAATAAGCAAAAAAAAAATGTATAAAATAATTTAAAATAGATAATTTATATTTTAAATTCATTAAAACTAAAGTGATTAGTTATTTTATATTGAAATGCGGGACGTGTCCAAATATATATTAAAAAAAACGCTTAGCACGTTCGTGAGGACACATTTTCTTAGTTTATTTAGTTGTGAGTCATTAAAATGTCTCTGATCTATCTTTTAATGCATTTATTAGTATAAAAATTACAAAAACACGTATTTTTGATAAATTAATAAAAAAAACATTCTTCTTTTCATAACAAAAAATTAACTACACAGAAAATAAGAGTTTCAATAAAAAATATCAAAAATGACTATATATAGATATAACAATCAATATAACGAATAATAATAAATAAATAATTAGATTATTTATATGTATTTATGAAATATTTAATAAATCTTCATTACTTGAATTATTATAAAATTCTTCACAGGAATTGGAAAATTTGCACTTAATTTGTAATATTGCTTTCAATATTTCTGCGCTCAGCTGCGTTTTTTGCATTTAATTTGTAATATTGCTTTCAATATTTCTGCGCTCAGATGCGTTTTTTCTGAAGTCTAAAACTTTTTCATAACTGAAAAAAAAAAAAAACATTTCGTTGCACCATTGGTAGCCAGCATAATGCAAATTCAATTATTTTCTTAATATTCCTGAATGATATATTGTTCGTATCAAAGTGATTAAGTATTTCTATTCACCTTGCATTAATGTACAGTGATTGGTAGATACTGCATATCCATTCTTTTTTTTTAATTTAAATTTTAAATCCGCTATTTCTGTAACAAGGATTTGATCTATCTCTAAATACCCTTTCTCGAATCTGAAGATGATAAAAATACTAAATATGTATTTTTATCATCTTCAATACTTGTCACACACAAATAGAAACATTTGTTGCCAGTTAATAACAATAGCATCATCTAGTATGAAGTAGAGGAAACAGCAACATTGTGCCATTGAGAAAATGTTAAAAAGATTATATGTCCAATCCGGGACAGTTTTCATTCCTAGACAAACAACTCAAATCCGGGAGAATCCCGCGTAATCCGGACGTCTGGTCACTTTAATTAAAACTATTGAGCCTAGATAAAAATCATCTTACAAATTAGCATCTTTTTTATTTGCATAATTATACACAATATGTTATAATATATACATAAACACATAAATTTAATAAAACTTTTATTTTGAGCTTTTTTTTTATTCATCCAAATGACTGTAGTAGCATGGTCTATAAATTTATCTGTGGGTCGGAGGTATAGGGCACTATGTCCATTTGTGGTCAAAATGAGATTATTGGCACAATCATATGGTTTTCTCGTCCTCTACCCACAGGTATACAACACTATGTCCTACATCAATAATTGTTGGAGTTACGGTGCTTTTAAATAACACCAAGTCCATAAGGGAGAATAACGAAAAACAACTTCAAACTGCTCTCCTGTAAAATGTAGTAAATGTGACATAGTGTCCTATACCTCCGACCCACAGTATATACTAACCTTGTGTGATACCTACTTATCCTGTTCTGGTTGCCAGATTGCGCTACTTTTCGCAAATTTTGCTACTTTTTGAAACCATGCGCTACTAAATAAAAATGAAAAGTGCATTGAAGGGAACACATTTTAAGTCTGTAGAAGAGGTGAAGGCAAAAACGGCAGACTTACTGAAGAAGGTGACACCTAATGACCTGCAGCACTGCTTTGAACAGTGGAAAACTCGTATGCAGCGATGTATTGATAGGGAAGGGGAGTATGTTGAAGGGGACTAAAAGGTATTTGTATAATGTTTTCAATAAAGCTAATTTTTAAGACTAGTCCGGTTATTTAATTGTCACACCTCCTAAAAGATATTTGTATAATGTTTTCAATAAAGCTAATTTTTAAGACTAGTCTGGTTATTTAATTGTCACACCTCGTATATAAAATGCAATATTTTTCTTTTTTTCCACAAAGGCTTCTATACCATTTGACCCCTCCAGATCAAACTTTCCATGGACATTTCTTTCAACCCTTCAGGTAACATAACCTACTCTGAATCAAGATCACCCCAAGGGATAAGACATTTTGGGGTGGCAACAAAAATGCCTTCATTCAAATCCTTCAGAATGATGTCTGAATTCAGAATGAGATCACAATCACATTGGCATGACATCATAATGATATAACAATATATGATATCCTAAAATGCAACTATTGTGTGATATCATAATAATCCACAATGGAAAGATATCATATCATCATAACAATGATGCCATCATTGCCTGGCATTCTGGTTAAATCTACATTAAAACTGGATACAAAAAGTTAATGCAATAATTAATAAATTATATGGCACAAGATCCTATGATATCATCATGATGTGATAAGTAGATAATATCAAATAAGCATACTGATGATGTCATTGGGCATAATATTGATAAATTATCTCTCAATTTTATATTTTAATAAATTCAGAGAGAATAAATAATTTCTACCAGTTGAAATTCAATTAATCTGATGATAATATAACATTTCAATAAACATGAGGTTTGAAATAACAAATGAAATCAATACATAAAATAATCTTCCAATTAAAAAATTCTTCCTGGGAACAATACAATGCAGATTGGTAAAATGATTAATTTTCAGTAGGTATAGTACACAATATTACAGCATTATGAGTTTCAATGTTCCCCATCTAAATCTTTTTTAAACTGAAGATACATACCCTCATAAGTTTATGAACTTCCTGGAAATTATGAAGGTTGTATTAAAGAACAACTGAATGACTAAAACTGTAGAAAAAAATCAATGTACAAATAATCAAAACCAAGTTTTTCCTAATATACTGTATATGTTTTCAAACTATGCCTGTACAATGCCAGGCAGACTTTACTAGTAGACTAAATGGATAATAAATATTGTAAACTATAGTATTATAATATACATAATTATATTTATATTAATGATTTTGGACTGCTATATCATCAATAGATAAAATGGCAGCAATTTTCTGGTATTCAAGAACTGATTAAAATTTTTATATTGAAATTAATGGGAAATGAATTTCCAGTTTATTGATTTTCACTTAGTGAACAATTTTTAAAGTTCCAATTATCTTACTAAATTGAGGGATACCTGCATTTAATTTTTCAGTAATATTTGCATTTTCCTTTCAAGATTGCCAAAATCAGTTTTATCTCACTGTCACTATGAATTCCAAAAATATGACCTACATCTATGGTGACCATAATCTCAAATTCTTCAGGACACTCTTAATTATAAGTGATGTCCCCCTGTCCTGATCAAATCTGAAATGTCCCAAATTTCTTCCATAAGATGGTAATCTTTGATTTTAAGCCATTAGCTTTTTAAAATTTATTTTAAATTTGTTTCAAACATTTAAAATTTATTTTATCTTATATCATGACTATTATCTAATAAAATAAAATTATTCTACTACTATTATACAGGTAGTCCTTCACTTATGACCATTCATACTTACAATGTAATATAATCAATTAATTCTGTGATTAGTCAATGCAATTCAATGGGTTCAAATTCCTAATCCAATGGTATGATAAATGGAAAGAATTCTCTTTTTGTTTGGTTCTTGTAGTTTTGAATTCATTATGTTTATTAAGATAATGCTTAGTGTCCTTGTTTACAACAACAGTCATAAGTCAAGAACTACCTATAATTTACAACTGTTCAAACAATAAAAGTGAGATATTCATTTGCAATAAGGAGATATTTTGTGATAGTATTTGGCAACATTGACAACTCCACAGTGCCAGTACATGAGCTAGCTTTCATCTGTCGCTGATTGTTTAGAGTTTGTAGACTGAATTGTGTTCTACATTTTTAAAGTAGTTGTAATTTTATATAAATATTATAGCCTAATTTAATGATTCCTATATTTTAATTATTTTGTTGTTTACAATTGATAAGAAAGGTTTTTAATAGCATTAATGATAAATATAAATGAATAATCAAAAATGAAATGAAATTCTAACATATTAAACTTTAAAACTCATTTAAATAATATCCTTGATATATAGATAATATTTGTAAACCTTATTAGTCTTTCACAGAACATATTCATAATATGTGATAACATTTAAAGATCAAAGAAGGTATAAAATAAGATATTATTAAAAGGATATCAAAATTATGTATAAAAAATGGTTTACTGAAATTGAACCTATGAAATATAGTCACCATATCTATACTGTACAAATACCTTGTACAAATGTAAGTTTTTGTAACATTTTCATACTGGCAATCAGCTTCATTAGGCTCTCTTTAAGAAAACTTCTTACTTAAATTGGTTTTAAAAGAATTAACACTAATTATAGAAGTTATTTTTTCATCATTTATATAATTAGATAGTATTTCAACATATTTCAATGAAAAATAGTTGACATTTTTGAGTGAGAACACACTGTAAATTTTTAATGAAAATTAATGGCAATTTAAACCTAAATTTACAAGAATCTGATTTTCCAGGAATGCTTTAATTTGTTTGTGTTCAACATAGAGAGAAATACTTGAAGCGTTGACAGATAAAATCTAAAAAATGATTTCATTTAGTCAGAAAGCTATTAATTGTAAATTCAAAATTGATAAATTTTATAAAATGTTGAAAACTTCATCAGTAATTAGGATATATATATTAAATTATATTTGATATAATATGAAATATATATTTCATTCAAATGTACAAATTTCAAAGGAACTCACTATTAACAGCACTATGGCAGAAATTAATTTTATACATAAAATATATACAAATAAATAACAATCACTAAGAGCAAGAAGTGCTTTCGATTTATTTTAAATCCTCATCAGCTTCCATTATGAGTACATTAACAGAAAGATAAAAGCTTTCTGTTAATGTACTCATAATGGAAGCTGATGAGGATTTAAAATAAATCGAAAGCACTTCTTGCTCTTAGTGATTGTTATTTATTTGTATATATTTTATGTATAAAATTAATTCCTGTCATAGTGCTGTTAATAGTGAGTTCTGAATTAATTTGGCAATATAACAGTTGATAATTTTAAATTTCAATGGTTTTTTCCACAAGTATAATTTTAATTCTCTTATAATTAATTTTATAAAAGTCTTTTTTAATGATGTCAATAAATTCATATAAAATATGAAAAATGAATCCTTTACATTTCCTTCATCTATAGTGTTTTTATCTCTTGTATCAGAGGGTAAAAACACTATAGACGAAGGAAGTGTAAATTATTATTAATTGTGCTTCTGTTTCATATTTATTTTTAATATTCTGCTTCTGTATTATATTTATTTTTATCAGTTTATACTTTAAAATATCAAAGTACAAACTGATAAAAATAAATAAGATATTATAAGCATTGTTTTTTACAACAAATGTTTGAATGAATTGAATAATAAATGATGCTTACAAAATTTAATTTGTTAACTTAAATAAAATTATCAATCTTATATGATAAATAATATTTGAATGTTATAAATTTATTTGAATAAATAAATAAATCAAAATATAAATAATATTTTTGTATTAAACATTATTTCTTAATGTAAGACCAAACAAAAGAATTCCTCTAAATTTTTACAGCACTTATTTTGTAAAACTATTATATGAAAAGTTTGATATTGTCATTATTTGAATGTGTTATATCAATGATAACAATGATGATAAAAAGCAATAATAGTGCAATGTTTCAATAAAATATGGCACTGAAACTGTTTTAATATATTAGTTTTATGTAATATATGATTTTTTTAAATTATTATTTCTAACATTATTATAATTAATTCCTAATATGTTTGTATTTATTTAAAAGGATAATTTGTCATCTTCAGGTTTAAAATTTTAGATGCAGATAAATGGTAAGCTGATGGCATCTGCACACTTAATATCTCTTCCAATTAGTATTTATTCTGAAATGTCTTTTGAATTGAATGCATAGTGACAGAAATTTTGAAAAATAAAACTGAATAAAATTTCAGTTTTCCCTCATAGACTGTTTTAGTTGTGATAGTTTATATTCAAAGAAGTATATTAAACTAAAATTCTGGTTATCTGGATGAGAATAAACAGAATTTATGGTATTTTTCATTTTGAAAATTTTTACCATATATTTCATAAACTACAAAGATGTGAAAAATTGATGTGTGTTAAACGTTATATATACAGTTGTCCTCAAAAGTTTACAAACCTTACAAGACATTTGTAATTTTTTGAATAAAATGAAAAACAAATGACAACAAAAATTTATCCTACACCAAAGTTTTTTCCTGAGAATGAGAAATAAATAAAGGATTATTTCAAGATAATTCATTTTAATTTGCAGAAAATATCTCCAAACAAAAAATAATGACAAATCAAAAGTATTCACACCCTTGGAATTAAAAATGTGTTGATGAATCTTTTGCAGCAATGATTGCTTTGATTAAGATTATTGGGATAGTCCCTAATAAACTTTTGACATGCATCAATAAAAATTTTAGACCATTCTTCAATGCAGAATTGTTCCAATTCATTCAAATTTTTAGAATATCTGTTGTATACAGATGTTTTCAGGTAATACCCAAGATTCTCTATTGGATTAAGATCTAAACTTTGACTGAGCCATTCTAGAACATTGATTTTGTTGTTCTTCAGTCATTCTTGCATAGATTTTACATTAATGTTTGGGATCGTTATCAGACTGGAATAACCAATTGTGCTGTTTTCTGGCAGATGATCAGTTAATATCTTT
Source organism: Olivierus martensii (assembly GCA_000484575.1). Lineage (NCBI taxonomy): Eukaryota > Metazoa > Arthropoda > Arachnida > Scorpiones > Buthidae > Olivierus > Olivierus martensii. Next base: position 65,996 of record AYEL01067660.1, read on the forward strand.
TGATAGTCAAGAGAATCTATTGTGCCATGTATATGATCAAATCTCTGGTCCCATTTACTGAAAACAATCCCATAGTACAATCCTCTTCATTTTTCTTTCTCCATACATAATATGTGTTGGTATAGCCAAACAATTCTATTTTTGTTTCATCACTCCATAACACTTTGCATTAGAAATAATGATCATCATCTTCATGCTGTTTAGCAAATCTCAATTGATTGCCCTTATGACATTTGCAAAGGAGTGGTTTCTTCCTTGGCTTGTGACCAGTTGTGCCATTGTCATGCAATACATGACTTATGGTTGAGTCAGACATATCAGTTCCAACTTTAGAAAATTCAATTTTAATATCTCTGGCAGTTAGTCTAGGGTTGTTATTTACTTCTCTCACAATTTTCCTGCAGGAACATAGTGGAAGAATCTTCCTTCTTCCAGCCTGGGAAGAGTTTTAACAGTATCATAAATCTTGTACTTTTGATAATTGACACAATGATTGAAACTGAATTATCATCTGTTTGGAAATTTTCTTGTAGCCATTTCCAGTTTTATGAAGGTTGACAATTTTGTTCTTGAGCTCTTTACCTTTGCCGTCTGTTGACTATTACTGCACACTGAATACAGCCACTTTTATATCTTTTTGTTAATTCTAGAATCTTCTAGAGAGCTCTTAGTATGCAAATTTTTTGTAGTCTGCAGATGATACCATTTTTAATTGAAAAAGGTGTAAATACTTTTGATTTGTGCATTATTTTTTGTTCGGTGATATTTTCTGCAATGCATTATTTAGAAATAATCCATTATTTCTAAATAATGCATTTAAAATACTTTATTTATTTTCATTCTGAAAAGAAAATTTAGTATAAGATAAATTTTTGTTAAATCATTTGTTTCTCATTTTATTCGAAAAACTGCAAATGTTTTGTTGTGTGTGTGTGTGTGTGTGTGTGTGTGTGTGTGTGTGTGTGTGTAGAGTGTGTGTGTGTGTGTGTGTGTGTGTGTGTGTGTGTGTGTGTGTGTGGTTCTTTTGAGATCAACTGCACATTGTCAAATAATATAACATTTTATTAATTTAAAATATAATCATATGTTGATATATCAATCATCATCATAATTTCAAAATTATTTAAATGTTAAACTGCATTTAAATAATATATTAAACTGTATAGGTATTTAAGAAATAATCATAAGAATTTTAAATCTAAATAACAAGCAAATGATAATATTATAAATAAATTAAGCAATAGTTGCACAAAAAATACGTTTTCAATCATCATAAGTAAATTTTATAATAATAATATATAAGATTTTAAATCAGTTATAATACAAACCTTTCACTTTTTTATCATAGGCTTTCTTTTTTCGTTTCTCTCTCTCTTCAACTCTTCGATCACGTGCTTCTTCTAAATTTTCTTCAGATTCCCAAACTAATTTAGCTCGATCTTCTACCTATTATATTTCATGTGTATCTTTTATTAAGAGGAATGGGAAAGTTAATAATAAAGCATAAGTATGATAATTGAAATATAATTTAAAATTAAATATTTCAAAAATAAAATTTTAATCACCTGACATTTTAAATACAATTTCATATCTCCTCTCAAATAATGAGGATTTTTTTTTACAATATATCTTAGTGGAGGTTCTCTCTTATCTAAATCACAATCTTTTAATAAATATTCTTTTTTAGCATCTGTCCTTGTGATAAGCTTATGACTGCCATCATTTTCTCTTAAAAGATAAAAGTTTATGAATTTTTAGAAAAACACACATGCCTTTATATTTTATAATAAATTTAACAAATTTTTTGAAAAAAAAAAAAAAAGCTATACTAAACATATTAGATAGTAAAAATATTTTGTTTCAGTTTGTTTAAAAATATAAAAATGTAAATCAAAATTAAATAAATTAAAATTAGAAATATAAGAATGAAAATAACTTTAAAATACAGACCTGCAATTATCACAAACATAAACATCAAAATTTTTGCTGAGAAAGGAATCCACAAACTCAACACCACATTTGTCACAATGAGGTCTGTCTTCTTCAATAGGAGGAGCTTGTGATATATGTATTTCATGAGATTGTAAAGGACTGTCATCATCATCTTCTTCAAGAAGAAATCCTCCTCCAGTATTTTGTATCTTGGGTGGTAATTTTATAGTCTGTTCTATGTAGGACTGACTAAAAGTGAAATTTACAATTTTAAATGAAAATTATAAGTTATTTTATTACTATAATTATTCTTATGTTTTCTATTTATATACTTCTATTAAATAAAATTAATAAAAGCAAACTTACAAAATTATTAGATGAACATCACAATAGATTATAATTATATTAAATATTACAGCCTTTAATGTTAATCTTTAAAGTTAACCTAAATAATTAGATTTTAGTTACAATACCTAAGTTTTGACTGTACATAAGCATAATTAATACAAATGAAAAATAAATACGAGTTTTTATATTCATTTCAGGTTTAAATTAGATAGAATTTAAATATTCTAAACTTTAAATATTTATTTTAAAGAAATAAAATTCAAATATAGCTATGATGATAAAAACAAATAAAATAACGGTTCTTAAACTGTGGTCTGCGGACCCCTGAGGGTCCGCGAAATTATAAAAAATGGTTGCAAACAGTTCAAGATGATGATGAAAAGCCAAGAAGCGCAGAGCAATAAAAAATATATTTTTAAGGCAATAAATAAAACATGGAACCTATTATTATTATGTTCTGTGATTAATATATAATTTTTATGATTTTTATGCGCAAGACCATTTATTAAAATAACCAGCGATACATTTTTGCCAATATTTATTATATTGTAGTACCTATGAGATTATTGAGCCAGAAATTAAGCCTCAAGAATGACGTAAAATGCCTAGGGTTGGGATGGGGTCCACAAAAAAAAAAAAAAATGTTGTTCAAGAGGAGGTCCTCAGACCACATAAGTTTAAGAACTGCTGAAATAAAATATTGTTGAATTGTTATTCCTTTTTTGTATTTCAATATGATAAATATTTTTATATGAATATAAATATTTTAAATATAGTAATATTTCTTAACATGTATTGCTTAGAAACATGGAAATTTATTTACATGAATTGCAATAGCCTATAAATATTACTGTTGGTGTTAAAAATACTATAGAAAAATATAATTACCGATACATTCTTATAATTGCATTTCATCATCTTTTCAGCACAGTGAAAAGCAAAAAAAAATTACAATATCATATATTTAAATTAAAGTACTGAATTAGTTGATTCATCATCATAGGTCAGTTTGTATGCATTTACTATTCTTGATCTTTTAAAATTTTTAATCCATAATGATTATATTATAGTATAAATAATGAGATCAATATAATCTACTTCTGCCTTCTATAATATACAGGAAGGAAAAAGAACTAGAATGTGCATAAGGGCTTCTACTATGCCACATCCTAGGAAAAATTGTCTAATTTGAGGTTAAATATAATGGAAGATGATGGGAATGATCATCTCCTAGAGAGATTTCATTATTATTAAGAATTTTGAATTTATATACAGTGAATTCTTGTTATTCGCGGATTCCGTTTTCGTGTATTTGACTATTCGTAAAAATTTATTTGTAACCACAAAACCATTATTTGCGGAGCTTTCGCACTTATTCGTGGATTCCTGCTGAGCCAATACTGTTATCAATGTACACCCTTTCTCTTTTTTTCTGGAGAGAGAGGGAGAAAGGAAGTTGTTTATTACCAAATGTAGTCTCTGAATCGGTTTGTCAGAAAATTTCTCATTACCTATCCGTGTTCACAGACTGCAGATAGGCCAAAAGTCTGTTCATATTGTCCGCAGGTCCCATAGAAGAATGTGACACTATGCTTGAATGTATGAATGCAATATATGATTAAATATTTTAATTTTGAAATAAAATAAGATAAAACTGGAAGTTTTCTTCGAGTCGGGCTTAAAATATAATATCGAAATGCATAAACTTTACTGAAGTTTTAATATCTACGCCCAAAATTTCAGGGCCATGATTACTGTAATTCTAGGATCTTGACACTACAGTGTCAAGATCCTAGAAGTGTCAATAATTACAGTAATAAAAAAATAAAAATATAATACAGGTAATAA